>JBCFYV010000935.1:12206441-12511441 GCA_039000515.1 Timema cristinae
GAAACAGTGTTAACTTCTCTGGCAAACAAATTAGCGCTACTTTCGAAATACAAGTTTTTCTCTAATTTCCTATTTTTTAAAACTCAATTCCTGTGCATTTGCCAGTTTTTTATAAGTTTCTTTAAAACCATCATTTGTAATAATTCTTTGAAGATTTGCGACTACCTATTAACACTTTAAGTACCTATAATTACAGTTTTGCACTAAAATGCCCGCCGGTAGCTATTAGTTCATCTTTCAACCACCTTAGCGCTCAAATTCCGGTTCTAGCCATACTTCAGGGAGTTACCATTCTATAACTATTATCTATGGTTGCGCCATTTTGGTGTCTGTAAACATTATCCCGTGAAATTCTGTGATTAGATGGTAGCTATGTAGTTTGTTTTATCTTAATGCGTTTTATTTCTATGCAAATCCTTAAGTACTGGTTCAGTTTGCTTCGTTACCGCTGTGTTTATTTCCACACGAATGTTTTATTAAAGTGTGATAGCAAGTAGTCTGCCACGGATAAATAAACCGTTGTTTCGTTATTCTTGAATGGATATTTTTTGTGTGTTACGTAAAGGCAGAAAATCGCCATGGTTTTTGGTTACATAACCCCAAATTTAATAAATGGCTTGTAAAAGTGCCATACAGGAACAAAGCCAGATGTAGCATATGCTCTTCAGTATTTGACATTGCCAAAATGGGGGTGTCTGCTTTAACAAGTCACGTGAACGGGAAAAAAACATTGTAGTCTTGCGTGTAAAAAAAACCCTTTAGGAATTCACTATTTTCTCGGTTCTACACAACCAGAGCAATCTTCGAGCTCTGCGGCTCCTGATTCAGAACCACTACCACAAGGACAGCAGATAGTAAGCTCCTTTTTAACTGGACAGGAAACTCTAACGACCGAAATTATTTGGGCCTTGAAAGTATGCAGCAGTCATTATTCATATAAATCATGCGAAGATATCGGACTATTAGTTAAAAAAAATGTTTTTAAACAGCGGAATTGCAAAAAGTTTTTTATTGGGAGAGACAAAATGTGCATATATATGTTGTTTTGACATTGCTCCTTATTTTCAGTTTGCACCCATGGAGAATCTTAAGAAACAAGATTCATTTGTTTTGTTATTCGATGAAAGCCTCAACAGAAAGCTTCAGGAGAAGCAGTTAGATTACCTTATTCGCCACTGGGAAGCAGATAAAGTGCAGTCTTGTTACATCCATTCAGATTTCCTGGGCCATGCTACTGCAGAAGATATGTTCACTTCCTTTGAAAAGTTGATTTCTGAAATTGGTCTTCCGAAACAGTCTATCGATGGATGATCCAAATGTCAATTGGAAATTTTATGACCTGGGTGTGATCAATTGAAGAGATATACAAACATGGCAGTAATTCATACTGGATATTTATACAGATTCTTTTCTGTAAGCCCAAGGGGAGAGGGGCAAACAGGGTATTTGACCCCCTCTCCCCTCTTTCCCTAACACCACAAATATTGTTAATATAAATTTAAATAATATTAATTATAACTAAAATATTTACCATTGAAGATTTGTCGAATGTATATGCTACATTTTAAGACCAGGCTTCAGACTTAAGCCTAATATTCAAAAGGTTTGCCGTTACACACAAAATTAACAAATGAAAATAAATATAAATAATAGCGTCGATACCATTTGCATTATTTAACTCTATTAATTACTATAAAACTACTCCAAATGATTTATAAAAGCATTTAATATTTATAAATATCTCGGCCTTCATGGCTTAGGAGGCTGTGCAACCCCAAACCCGCTCTCTCCATCAAAATGTCATTCTTGTTACAGCCTTGATTGAATGCCTCCCCCAAAGTAAATGGCTGGGTGCGCCACTGATTAAGTAAATTTTATTAATATATATTTTATTCTACCTTTTCCTTCTAAATCATCTTGATATGGTGAAATCACACTCCTGACTTTTGAGATTCTTTGATGTATAATTATATAAAATCATAATGACTAATAGGTAATTAATGATAAACAAAAACTAAAAGAACACTACTAAACTCCACAAATCCTTTCTATTAAAGAAAAACAAGAATTACCATCAATTACGGGTATAGCATCCTCCTCAACCACCCACCCCCCTTTACCCCACTCTATCAGTGTTGAAATGCTTAAATTTGAAAGAGTGGTTAAATGTGTTTGCCAAATAATGTTTTATGTATATATATATATATATATATATATATATATATATATATATATATATATATATATATAAATATGATGTAATTTTGCTTAAACTATACTAAATTAGCTTTATAAATAAACTTTGTGATCTTGAATCATTTTTCAATAGTTGGCACAATGCTTAGCTTGCTTTACATGAACAGCATGACCTGGGGTGTAAAAAGTGATCTCGTTGACCAATTACTTATGGGTGAGTGGAAAGGAATGTGTTGCAACCCCTAGACATTGGGCAAGGTCATTAGAGCCTCCCTAGCTTGTCTTGCATATTTCAAGTAGCAAGCCCTGGGTTTCCTATTGTGTTAAGTAGAGTCTTTTGGAAGAAGAATTACTTATTCTTGGAATATGAACTAATCTTAGTTTTAAAATTAATAATTCATTACATGTATATTTATTAACAATTTAAAAATTAGTATTTACACAGTTCACACAGACAGCATTGAATTAAACAAACTTGTCCAAATCATGGGTATGCAGCGCAGGACTAGCATACCCAGAAAATACGCCACTCCCAGTGATGAAGGGGAAACCATGCAGGCTTAGTCCACAAGCTACTCCCATTCACTCTCACACTTATAATTGTGCTTAGTTTGATAGATAATTGATAGGCTACGTGAATGGATACAAATTATTGTAAATGCACTAAGAAAGTGATTAGTTCTACTGATATTTATCTTAGCCCATGCTTGGAGAAGGAAGTAAAGCAAATTGATTATACTATATAACCATACTTTTAATAGAAAACTGAATTTGATATAGGCCTATTGTTAAATCATTAACTACGAGCTTTTTTTTTTACGACACTGAATCTATAACAATAATATTTAATATTTAGCACCGCGTCTTACTACCCGTTCGGGTTATACGCTTTAATTACTAATTACGTTAATGGATTTAGGAATTGGGAAGGTTGAATTAGAGGAAGTGAACCCGCATTTGCGTGGAGGGAGAGTGGAAAACCAATTAGGAAAAACCAACCCCAGTTCACCTGACCGATATTCGAACCTCGATCTCCCCGTCCTCAGCAGTCGAGCTCAACACGACCAGCGCGTTAGCCAACTACGCCACCGAGGCGGGTGAATCTATAACAGTTTTCATAACTGTTTAAGTAAAATATTTTATAATTACACCTCATAAAATGTATCAAATTCATATATATATATATATATATAATTTAGGGTCATTTACCTTAACCATTATAAATTCATTTTAGCGTTAATGTATCTATTTTTAACTATATACATGGTGACCTGGTGGTCTAGGGGTAAGGTGTCAGACTTCTGTGCTGGCGGCCGGGGTTCAATCCTCGGTACCGGCACAGATTTATCTGATTTCCAAACCCTTCCTACACCTCTGACAAGACATCTTGTGAATGTGTGGAATGCCAGGTCGCCACCGTGGTTCGGATTCCACGTTAAACTGTAGGTCCTTCATTTCATCTCACAATCACCCTACCATTACAGATTAGCGTAAGTGCGTATAACCCGAACGGGTAGTAAGACGCGGTGCTAATAATAATAATAATAATAATAATAATAATAATAATAATAATAATAATAATATAAAAGTTGGTTAGTAACTTGTAAACGACCAAACATCATGGATGTTATTAGATAAACCTGGAGCAATCAAACACATTTAGAAGACATCGAAGGTTGTACTTTTCAGTACAGGCACATGCACGATTTAGATTATAAATATTCCAAATACAAAATATTAAAACTCTATAAATAATAAAATAGTCTTCGGTACAGTTTCGTAGTCAGACTTAGGACTCCTCAAGTATGGGCCTATACTAAATACAAGACAACATCTACCTAGACCAGAATGGAATGGACCAATTTTATAGTCAGACTTAGTACATCTCAAGTGTGGTGCTATACTTAATACAGGACAATACCTACCTAGACCAGAATGGAATGGACCAGTTTCATAGTTAGACTTAGTACACCTCAAGTGTGGTGCTATACTTAATACAGGACAATACCTACCTAGATCAGAATGGAATGGACCAGTTTCATAGTCAGACTTAGTACACCTCGAGTGTGGTGCTATACTTAATACAGGACAACACCTACCTAGACCAGAATGGAATGGACCAGTTTTATAGTTAGACTTAGTACACCTCGAGTGTGGTGCTATACTAAATACAGGACAATACCTACCTAGATCAGAATGGAATGGACCAGTTTTATAGTCATACTTAGTACACCTCGAGTGTGGTGCTATACTAAATACAGGACAATAACTACCTAGATCAGAATGGAATGGACCAGTTTCATAGTCAGACTTTGTACACCTCGAGTGTGGTGCTATACTAAATACAGGACAATACCTACCTAGACCAGAATGGAATGGACCAGTTTTATAGTCAGACCTAGTACACCTCAAGTGTGGTGCTATACTAAATACAGGACAATACCTACCTAGATCAGAATGGAATGGACCAGTTTTATAGTCATACTTAGTACACCTCGAGTGTGGTGCTAAACTAACTACAGGACAACACCTACCTAGACCAGAATGGAATGGACCAGTTTCATAGTCAGACTTAGTACACCTCGAGTGTGGTGCTATACTAAATACAGGACAATACCTACCTAGATCAGAATGGAATGGACCAGTTTTATAGTCATACTTAGTACACCTCTAGTATGGTGCTATACTAAATCCAGGACAATACCTACCTAGATCAGAATGGAATGGACCAGTTTTATAGTCAGACCTAGTACACCTCGAGTGTGGTGCTATACTAAATACAGGACAACATCTACCTAGACCAGAATGGAATGGACCAGTTTTATAGTCAGACCTAGTACACCTCAAGTGTGGTGCTATACTAAATACAGGACAACATCTACCTAGACCAGAATGGAATGGACCAATTTTATAGTCAGACTTAGTACATCTCAAGTGTGGTGCTATACTTAATACAGGACAACATCTACCTAGACCAGAATGGAATGGGCCAGTTTTATAGTCAGACTTAATACACCTCAAGTGTGGTGCTATACTAAATACAAGATTACACCTACCTAGATCAGAATGGAATGGACCAGTTTTATAGTCAGACTTAATACACCTCAAGTGTGGTGCTATACTTAATACAGGACAACACCTACCTAGACCAGAATGGAATGGGCCAGTTTTATAGTCAGACTTAATACACCTCAAGTGTGGTGCTATACTAAATACAAGATTACACCTACCTAGATCAGAGGGAATGGACCAGTTTCATAGTCAGACTTAGTACACCTCGAGTGTGGTGCTATACTTAATACAGGACAACACCTACCTAGACCAGAATGGAATGGACCAGTTTTATAGTCAGACTTAATACACCTCAAGTGTGGTGCTATACTTAATACAGGACAACACCTACCTAGACCAGAATGGAATGGGCCAGTTTTATAGTCAGACTTAATACACCTCAAGTGTGATGCTATACTAAATACAAGATTACACCTACCTAGATCAGAGGGAATGGACCAGTTTCATAGTCAGACTTAGTACACCTCAAGTGTGGTGCTAAACTAACTACAGGACAACACCTACCTAGACCAGAATGGAATGGGACAGTTTCATAGTCAGACTTAGTACATCTCAGGTTCAGCTCAATACTAAATACAGGATGACAGAGACTAGGAAGGATATATTTAAAGGAAGTGTATCCACATTTACGTGGAGGGAGAGTGGAAAATCAATTAGGAAAACCACCCTCAGTACATCCGATTGGGATTCGAACCTCGATATCCTTGTCATCGGCAGTCGAGGCTATTGGGGGAGTGACGTCTTGGACCATGCAGCCACCAAAGTATTTATTTAAGGCATTTAACGTAAACTTTCTGAACTGACTGATTATATCCACTCATGACTTGGACTAGTTTGAATCCAGAACAGACATAATACCATGCCTCCAGGTGGTTAATTCATCAGTGTATCAGAAGAAAACCGCATTTCACCAATGATAAATATTTTGGTTATGCCAGAGATCGAATCCAGGCCCCTTAGCTTGGACTTAGATAAGTTGTTGGACTAATTTCAAGTAGGCCCTTCTTCTTTACGTAATAACAGATAAAATACAAGAGATTTGTCAACAGTTAACCGAGGGAAATGGAACATTTCTTCTTCAAAACACCAGCAGTTCCCTCAGAGGCGACGATCAATCTAGTACCAACGTCTCAACAATAACTTTTCCACAGATGTACGTGACCGTGTACTCACGCGGTCTCCTCCGCTACTGTGGCCAGGATGAACTCTGTCGACTTGTCGTTAGGGATAACGTGACAGTCGTCGAAACCGTCTTTATCCAACTCTTCCTCTTCCTCCTGCACAAAAGGGAAATAAGGATATCAGACATTAATAAATTACAACACATTATTGTTACAAGTAAAGGAAACTACCTAGGTGTAGTATGGCCCCACATTGGCCTTTGACCTTTGATCCCGACATGTAGAGAGAGTGTATTGTGATGAATAGGTTATGTTGTACTTCTCTCTGATTATCTGTTGGTTTTCCCCCTCCTTCCTTCCTCCTGACCCCCTTTCCAGTGCTCTAAACTTGTTTATTTATGTCTCATTTGTTTTTTTATTTATGATCATTGATTTTTTTATGTGTGAGCTCTTGTTTTTTATTCATTATTTTTATTATGTCTGGGTAGAATTGGGATGGGGCGTTGGAGTTTTTTATTCATTTATTGGCGTGCAGTCCATGGCGTCAGGCGTGGCATCGGCATGGAGCAAGAACCTTTCCCGATGGCCGCTTAGCGAAGAGTGTGACCACCGAGCAGCTGACAGCGTATTGCAGCCATAGACACCCCTTTCACTTGACTGCTCCCTCTCGCAAGACTCTGTTGGACTGCATTTAACTTCACCCCCTACCCTCATTTCATCATACCCCTCTCTTTGTGAGGTCAGTGGGGGTCATACCCCTCCTTGGTGGGGGTCGTCAGATGTCACAACAACCGTAACTTGTTATACAATTTTAAAGAGGGTGGCAACGACCCTGTCGAAGAGTCATGAACCCCCACCCTCAAGGCCACTTGGTACATCGGTCGTGACCTTCTGAAGGCCACCGGTTCAGATGTGCTTTATTATGACAATTCTGGGACCAAGGATTCAATTCTCCCCCACCATAATTAGATGAGCCTACATTTAGATAGCTTGCTCACCGAGATTCAAACCTCAATATCTTTAGCACAATGTCTGTTAGAACGGCCGTATTTCCTGCACCCAACCATTTTACCGTTTGACCAGAGTTTTCTAGGCCAGGTAGAATGTGTACCCGCATTTGATTCAAACGTCAATCACTCTGTCACCGGTCGGCTAATGACGCCTTATACCATGCGACCATCGATGCAAGTATACAAAAATTATTATAAAATGCATTAAGACGGTAGATTGATACACAAGGATAAAGTGAAAAAAATTAAACACCTGCTTTATTCTTCTAGCCACTTATAACAAAAAAAAAATAATGTTCACAACTATATTTTGACTAAATAATATATAACTACATAAATTAACAAGTAATATCAGGGCTGATGAATATATAAAATGTACCTTCATTTGTGTGAAGGCCGAGTGACATGGTCGACCTAGATTCAATTCCCCCTACCTCACTGCTAATAGCCAGCTCACCTGACTTCCTGTGTTGGTCTCTTCTCTGTACAATAAGTGCTCACCTGACTTCCTGTGTTGGTCTCTTCTCTGTACAATAAGTGCTCACCTGACTCACTGTGTTGGTCTCTTCTCTAGACAAGAAGTGCTCACCTGACTCACTGTGTTGGTCCTCTCCCCTATACAATAAGTGCCCAACTGAATCCCTGTGTTGGTCTCTTCTCTAGACAAGAAGTGCTCACCTGACTCCCACTCCCTGTGTTGGTCGGTCTCTCCTCCTCCATTCCTGAAGATGGCAGCACCAGCGTACACGGACCAGAGCTGTCTCCGCTAGTCTTCTCGTTTGCGCCCGGTTTTCGATCACGGACCCGGGTTTGATTTCCGCCACGTGGGGTTTCCGCGCTGCTCTCGCTCGACGTGCTCTCTTTCTCAGCGCCTGTCAACGATACAACCCCTTCAGTCAAAACACATTATATTTTTACCCGAGACACTTCTTTCTGAAAGATCTCAGTCATAACTTCACCAAACTACAGGTACCCACTCAAAATCACTTCAAGTCCCTGGCTAGGAGTTATATAGAGGACTTTTCAAGTTGAAAGACTGACTTTTTACGCTTTAAGCCATTTCATGCTAATGTTATCAATAGCTAAACATCAAATGTTTTGTAGGACACTAATTCATTAGTGACTCAGTTCCAGAGAGTTCTCCTGACGTACTCAACACTCTCCTTGATTCACACCGGTAGGCTCTATTTTAATTTTATTTGATGCTCCCTCGACGGAGAAGTTGGGGTCCAATCCCAGCCAAATTTACTGTGGTTTGCTCTCCCCCCTACTCTATAAAATTATTTATCACTCTCCCTCCAATCAAATTCAACTTCACGTGATCTAGATCATATATTTCTTATATCCACACAAGTATAGTCTGCGGATACTCCGAATATGTATTGTAGGATTCTGTTAGGCGAAACTCTTAGATAATATAAATATATTTTTGACACAAATCATATATTTTCTATATTATTAGTGTTATTTTATAGGTATCAAAATGTATAGCTGAAAAACACATGTCCTGACGTATTAACAATTAAATGCAGGCGTAGAAGCTTTTATAGCTTTTATAAAATGTTTTTTAATTAAAAATTTATATCTGTTAAGAAGTGGTGGATGAGACCTAAAAATAACTGTGCACTATGTTGTTATAAACAACTTAGAGTCAATTGGCGTGAGTATAAGTATTTCCATAATTCTATATTGTCATCTTCTCTTGACTTCAGTTAACAAACCAACAAAAAATTGTAAAAACCTGTCAATCTAGAATCTACTAATGAAAACACAATTAGTTGAGTTTGCCAAGCTTAATTGGTTAAGAGTCAACACACATTTTCATGTGTAATCTCTGTTTACCCAGAGAGATAGTGTCTTTCCTTAGCGGATTACAATATGGTACTAGATTGTAGGCAGAAACATAGTGTAGTCCGTCAAGGTAAGCTTAATACACCTCAGAGAAACGAAGGATGCATTCTCATAGCCTCATCATATTATTTATATCACGGTCTGTAAATCTAATAGATGCACACTCACTGTTTCCTAAAAACCCTACCGAACTGTAAAATATTCTCTATTACCTAACACCCTTGTATTTACTTCGATATACCATCACCACCTGCCACTAAATAAAATTGTTAAATTCTATTTGTAAGATCTAAACTTAGAGTTCTGCTCAAGATCAGATATTTTGATTCTTAACATTGTAACATTGATATTAAAATTTGTAAATTATAAACATATTGTAGACTTAAATTGTAAGATCTTAATTTGTAATCAATCATTAATATTAAATATTTGAAGAACGTATGTATCAATCTTAACTAGCCGCTGCTTTGAAAGGAGCACTAGTCTTAAAACCGAGCCTATTTATATTGACCTTGGTCAAAGCCCTCGCGATCGAATGATAAATATCAAATATAATAATTAAAGTATTATTATATATTTTATGAAACAAACATTTGTAGCTCTATGCTATCAGGAAAAGTTTCATTTTGAAGTGGATTTTTTTTTTCTTCGTATCCTAGAAAATAAAATACAACTTTCTAATATTAAAGGTAGGTGTATTATTTAATTAAATTTGTACTTTAAAATAAACAATCATACAAATGGTTCGTTAGTGAGATATTTTTTGCAATAAATCGTTACTATAATTTTAATATTAAAATATAAATTCACATAGAGTTCTAACAGTTTTTATGATAATAAAGGAAAGTCATTAAACATTACCTAGCCTAATCTGTCTGCTCCGCCCATTAGTACTATTTTTTTAAGGTTGGAAAACTTGAGAATATAATTTAAGGCAAGAAAAATAAGTTTTTAATTACAAATAAATAATTACCATCCTTTTTTTCAGGACATCATTTCAAGATCTCGATACCAAAAATGGCGGATGATGATAAACATTTGACTCAGGGTGGGCCTATAATAGAACCTTCCGTTTGTCCTTCAGGAAGTATTTCCTTAGATAAGGTTGAGGATCGACAACATTCTACTGAACCCCGGATTAGTTTACCCGCAAGTAAACGCCTTCATATTACCCACGAGCATTCAGCGTCAACCCAGGACCTCGGTGATGACACAAACAACATTTTCCACAACGTGTCCCTTGAGAAGACAAGCGAGGATGAGGAAAATAAGGATGATGATGATGAGGTGGAGGAGGCTCTAGAAGAAATGAGAGCAGAGTTTAGAAAACCTCGATTAAGACCGATCATTTCTCAAAAGTCCGCCAACGAATACTGGAGTAACTTTAACAAGAGTTTCAAAGATGGAGCTTTGCTCGAAATGAATAATAACCTCCTGGCAACAGATCTTGGGGAACCCCCATTCCCCTCCGTGGACAGTGGGGTGAGCATAGCCGGAATACCTAAAAATATCCAAGTCCAGATGGTGACTGACCTTGCCGTCATGCCTTTCCAGAAACACCGTATCTCAAACGAAACGAAGAACACCACAGGAGTGCCCCATCGTGATGACAGATCAGTGGTGGAAGATTTGAAGAAGGCGTTGAACGCCCTTCCGCCCGAAGAAAACAACTTCAGTCGGAAAACGAAAGAGACTTCACCTTTGAAGGAAAGGCCCATGGAAGAAACTGATCCTAAGGTCTTCCACATCCATCCACCAAGTCCGGTCTTGTCTGAATCCGCCAGTGTAGACAACACTGTGATCAACATTTACACACAAGAGATAGAGAGTGTTGAGGTCACACATGAGGATAACTCAGTGCCAATGACCCCAGATGTCACACAAAAATGCCAACGGTCGAGGTGGGAGCAGATTATGAATCGTTTTCTCGTAGGCATGGCTCACAAGAAAAAAGAGAAAAGGTCCACGGAAGATTCAGAGACAAACACGACGAGATCAATCCCCTCATCTCAAGAACGCTCCACTGGCAGGTCATCCAACAGGTTTACACTAGGGCTAAGAAGAAGGAGCAAGAAACTGCCCAAACAACCCACGTCAGCGCATGAAGCCCCATCTCCAGACGAACATTTAAACACTTCTAAATAGTTCCCAATTTCTTGACACCCGGGTTGATTGGAAGAGAATGGTAAAGTATTTCTTTGAAACACTTGTGGAGAAACAAAAAATAATACATTTTAAATTTTAGTTTCGAACGAAATACATATTTTAACAAGTTTGAGAGCAAATTCCATTTTACTTTACACTATTGTTGTATCATTCATATTAATAATACATATATTTCTAAGAATTTAATCATTGAGATATTAAACTAGATTTAAATTATTTATCTAATTGTAGTAAATTTGGCTAGAAGAATCATTTGGAAAAATAAATAAAGTATAAAGTGTTTCGGATACAAACAGAAAAATAGTATATGTTGATTTTGATTTTTGTTTCAAATATTATAAATAACAGAATTAAGCCTAGAAATAATTTAAATAATTCAACCATAACTTTAAATAATTATTTGCATAATGTCTTACTACCTGTTCATTATATCCACATTTAAACATACGAATGTAGTAGAGATGCGATTTGTTTGGAAGAAGAGTGAGAAACCAGCTAGAAAAAAATATTTAAATAGTACCTCTGTCAGTATTTCAAACCTTCACCTCCCCATCAATGGCAGACAATACAAGATGGGTTTTACGTTTAGTCCACGTGCCCAATAGTGTGGGCAGTTATAATATTAAATAATCCTTTAAATAATATATATTTTATTTAAAGGATTTCAATACATTATAAGCACACATTCCTCATTCATAATAATATCATGAAAGCAGGTTTGAGAATTTATCATGGAAAATAATAGGTTTTCTCCAAAGTTGTGAATAATTAGTGAATCTGAGGGTGTCTATTAGTTTTTTCTTCTAGCACCCATGACAAACTAATTACAGCAACCTTGATGATGAGGATATTAATTAGCTCCCTCCAGACCTTTATTATCGAACTCTCCCCCCCCCCTTTTCTCCTCCCTGCGACGTCACGGAATTTTGCTAACCGCATGTTAATTGACCTCCCATCGATCTAGGGGCAGATCCTAGCGACTCATTTCTCATCCGGCGTCCGGATGAAAGAGGATCAACCAGTGTTCTCGTAACTTTAGGTTTCATACGCGGAGGGGTATATAGCACCGAACAAGCTACCCCGGCCGAGAGGGATAAATAACTTTTATATCTACCCGATAGTACTAGGTTTTAATACCGGCTGATGACATGAGATAGTCTAAACAGTCTGTTGAACTCACTTTAATGCATGATTTAATGGCGTGCACAATACAAGGATTATTTAGAAACTATCTCATGATTAGGGGGTGTATTTATAGGCACTATTTTTTTTAAAGTCAGGCAAATAGGGATATAATAGGCATTATAAAGTAAAAAAAAGGCACTAAATAGGTACTTAAAAGAAAAAATAAGCACATAAATAGGTATAGTAATGAAAAAATGCACCAAAACGCTCAACATTTTTACTATTAACTCTTAAAATTTAGCATACACTTTCCATAAACAAATATTAATTACTATTAGAGCTAATTATCAAATACTTCTCAAGATTTTCAGATGTAAATTTTGTTCTGTTGTCTGACAAAATGTTTTTATACTGTGAGAAACTTCTCTCGAACTTCACATGAAGTCATCGAGCAAAACTTCAGACAAGCTATCTCTGCTGGGCTAAGCTTGACTTCTGGGAGTGATGTAGTTTGTCCTTCTAAGATGTCCGCAATACTTGCCATCACTTTCACCCAGAGTTTCGCTGCAATACTCTGTTAAATTTGTCGACGATGGCTGTACCAACTGAGCCAGAAGCCTGATTCAAGTTTTCTTCTATTCCCCGCATTATCTTCACAGCTTTCACAAGAGGAAAATCCCTCTCTTCAAAAACTGTGATTGTTCCAAGAAGATTTCCAAAATTGCTTTTTACGTATGCCAGATCCGCACTGACACTTGAGCAGGAGATGGCATCATTTGTTTCTGTAATGGCGACAGCTTGTTCCACGTCAAAAGTTTGGACTACTTACAAGCAAAACGGTTGATATATCGAAACTCACCATTCACCATTTAATATATTGTGTTCTACAAGTATAACCATTACATTTTAAATATGTTTCATAATGTGATGGACAGGTGAAATCAATAAAACTAGTGGTAAGCGCTACTCAATTTTAATTAGTGAACACACCTAATATAATTGTATATATCTTTTGAATGTCACCCAAGGTGATCTGCCTAGTACAACGCAGCATGAAGTAATGTACTCCAACGCGTTAACACTGGCTGTTGTGGCAAGGGTGTGTTGGGCAGGGCGGCCTTAAATGAGAAGATTCGTGATGAAACCTTCAAAAACACTTTCTTGATTGTAGAAATACTAGCGTTAACATTTGTAAAATGTGATCTAATATCTTCTGCAACCCTATGAACAGCCGCGCCAGACAAGTGACGTGAATTAGCTTGGTGTAGAATATTTTAAGTTTGCAGAGTCTTTCAACATGTAGGCCGCACTGTCTGCAGCAGAACCAAAAAACCCTTTTATTGTTGTTTTCTGATGGTCACAGGACACCTAATATAAACAAATTAATTGATTTATAATTCTCATTTTTACAGGAATAACACCACAAATCATTAAATTAACACATTATATCTTGTGAAATTAAGTTATATACTTACGCAAAGCATCACGGACAACTATGGCAATTGTCGAGCTGTTGGTTGCCTCAATCATCTTTGAAACAACCAAGTGATGTTTCCCAGGACCCGTAGAGTCTAGTTTTCCAACAACAGCATTTGCAACATATCTGCCACAGTGGTCAGTGTAACAGTGTAATATCATAGCCACTGAATGAACTGACACTGCTGTGAGCTAGAAGAAAATCTTTGTCACCAGTCTGACCCGACTGAACCTATCAGACCGCTGGACACATGTGTTTTTTCTACGTAACACGAGTATCCACGTGGAGTGACTTAAGGAGTGAAGGAGAGGGGGGGGGGGCAGCCTTAAGTATTTAGAAAGAAAAAAACAGAGGTGAGAGGAAGAGAAAGATATATAAAAAAGGGCACTTAAAGGCTCCCATTTGTAAAATAGGCACTAAACACCGAAATAGGTATTTATAAGCACTATAAAAATTATCACATTATCTTTGCAATCCTCGAAAATAAACTTATACCTCAAAAGCCTACTTTTCAAAGCATAGGATTTAAAAAGGCATTTAGGGCAAAATCCGCCCCCTACTCATGATTGATAAAACTAACTATATACAATATTACGCTCGTACAAAAAAAAAATCAAATGCGGGTTTCTACCTTAAATTGGCAACAGAATATAGAGGATCTATTTAATGGTTTGTTGATTACAAAATAATTAGTTTTAAATTTTGTTGTGTATTTTAACTTTATAAAACTGTTGCACTATTCTCAATTCCATTGTTTTAAAATGAAGACTCCGGGCTATGGCACCACTATGTGATGCGTGGTTCGAATCTACACACTGATAACACCTCAGAGGCTGTAATTTACTTGAATTACGTAAGGTTTTATTTGGGAGCTCAGTATTTTCTTACGTTTTCTTACGAGGGGTTACTTGAGGTGTATTTTATCAAGTTTTATGGCAAGATAATTTCTTAAAGAAAATAAATATTCTAATTATAGGCCTGTAAAATTTAACTTATATTTAAATTACTTTTAAGTATTAATTTACTACAGTATTTAGGTATTCTAAAATTTCATACTAACCACTTTTTTACCAAACATTTTGCCTAAAAATAATTAAACGACTAAATTCACATAATTTAGCAAATAGTAAAAAAAATACGTAAGATAGGGAACGATCGTGGGGTGAAGAAGTTTGGGGAGGGGGGGGGATTGAAAATAATGAAAATAGTTTTACGTGTTTTAAGGACAACCCCTAACTCCAGGCAGAGTAATTCATCTTGAAGCAGACTTCAGGGGGTGGTTTTCCGTGTTTTACTTTAAAATACAGTGGAACTGGAACCAGTAAGACCGTTTATCAACGTAACTCGTGAGATAGGCTTAGTGACTTATTTTTAGCGTTAGTGATAAGAAGAGGAAAGAGAAGCCACAGTAAGAAACAAATATCACACAACTATAGTCCTTCCTTCCCACCACGCCTATAAACACGACTGAACGACCACCTTCCTTCAAGAATCTAGAAGTGGTAAACTAGAGCACAGCTGAATGTTGTTTGACCACTGTGTGCGTCTTTTAGCAACACTTCTTACTACCCGTTCGGTTTATACGCTTAAGTACTAATTATGCTCATGGATTGGGAATTGGGATGGTTGAAGATAGAGGAAGGCATTATCCTGGAGGGAGAGTGAAAAACCATTTAGGAAAAACCACCCCCAATTCACCCGAGCGAAATTTGAAACTCGATCTCCCCGTCTTCAGTAGTCTAGCTCAACAAAAAATTGATGCGTTAGCCAACTAAGCCCTGAGGTGGGTTTTATCGTAAGACATTTTTAGGAAATACAAATGTATTCTTTTGCGACCAAAAATGAATATTTTTTTTTAGAAATAAAATCATTAGTAGTGCTCTTTTATATGCATTGAGAAAACATCGCTAGTGACACTTCAGATCAAATGACTTTAAGTATGAACACGTGAAATTATCCATCGTTGTATTTAGGTCTATAAATATCGGATAAATTCGTTCCTATTAAAATTGGACTGTATTATTTAACTATATGTGTTTGACTGGAACTATCTAAACCAACTAGTGGTATCATCATACAACTCACAACCTAATTAACTATCAAACAAGTTGGTCTAGGGGTAAGGTGTCAGACTTCTGTTCAGTGGTCCGGGGTTCAATCCCCGGTCCTGGCACATATTTATCTGATTGCCAAACCCTTCATTCACTCCCGACAAGACGTGTATTTATCACTACTTGTGAATGTGTGAAATGCCAGGCCTCCACAGTGGTTTGGATCCAACGTTAAATTGTAGGTCCTCCATTTCATCTCACAATCACCCTACCATTAAACATTAGCGTAAGTGCGTATAACCCGAATGGTTAGTAAGACGTGGTGCTAATAGAATAATAGAGAACTATCAAACCGACACAACACCTAGTTACACAGATGTCAATTCATCACTTTTAAAGAGAAAAAGAAGTATATCCCGGACAGATATTATGAAACAGTGCTAAAAACAACAAAAAAACAACAACAGTTTAACCTATCATAGACCTTTTTGACCATGTTGGGAGTCAAACTTGGAATCCTTATGTCAGTAAACTGATGGACTATCATTATATCTTTTTAGTAATTGTGAAATTAATAGATTCGTTATCATCCATTAATTAGGATTAGTTAAATTCAATCACGTTATTTTATAAATAACACATATTTTACTGAATTTATTGTTTATATCAAAGTGATCCAAAGGGCGAGGAAACTACCAAATAATGGCAAAACGTTTGCCATCTTTTGCCAGAAAATAGAAACAATTTGAGAGAGAGACAGCCAAGTTGAGCGTGCGACTATTGATATTAAATATTTGCAAGGAAGCTCTTTATGCTTGTGTGAAATTATGTTTAGTTCAATATAGTACTTCTTAGACTGTATTGTTAGTAACAAGAAGGTTTATGTTACGTCTCGTACCGGTGCATTGCTGGTAGTTTTGTACATATGTTTTATCAATGGGGTTTATCCATTCTCCACGTAAATATATGTGCATTTATTATAAAACCACCTTTATAATCATATATTTAAAATTTTTAATATTAATTATATTAGAGCTATTATAATGTTTTCTAAGGATTTAGCCAAACACAATTAATTATTAGACAAAAATAACAACCAGACCCCATACCATTAATTTCTTAATTAATGTTGCTATTTTTTTTATTTATATTCGTTAGTGTTGTACACCTATTAAAATTTACGCTAATTGGGAAGGAATCAAGAAGGTAATTCTTATGGAGAGATATACCTGCATTTTTTTGGAACGATATTAATATATCCTTTGGGAAAATACCACCTTAATTACACCCAGCCAGGAATCGAGCCTCAACCGTTACATCTCAGTTAAACAGAATATAAGGGTTTGAAATTTGACCAAGGGCCCACCGATACTGGATACCACATAACTGAATGTGTGAGAATTCACAATATAGAAAAAATAAATCATTTAATTTAGTTACTATTTATGTGTTCTATAACCTTGTGGTAAAGTTGTCAGAGTCCTCGGCTACTGACCTAGAGGTCATGGGTTCGATTCCCGGCAGCTATGGGAGAGTTTTTCTCAAAAAGGAATAATTCCCATGGTCACCAGGGTTTGAATTAGGCTTCAGCTAAGTTAAGATCATAATTGGATCCACCACGTCAGATTCACTATCATCATCTCATCTTATGGGGACATGGAAAGAACACCTAAATAGTACATTCGAGTGTTCCCTGGCCAACGGTATATTAGTACTGGCTAATCTTTTTGAAAACTGAAATACACTCGACATTATTATTATTATTATTATATTCTATAACAACTAAAAATTTAATATTAACAGTGGGGAATGCTAGGCCTCCACCGTGGTTCGGATTCCACGTTAAACTGTAAGTCCTTCATTTCATCTCACAATCACCCTACCATTACACATTAGCGTAAGAGCGTGTAACCCGAACGGGTAGTAAGACGCGGTGCTAATAATAACAACATATCTAACATTGTTATTAAAAATAGATATTATGTCTGTAAACACATATCCAGAGAATGTAAGCAAGCTACGACCTTTTCACAATAATGAACTTAAATAGGTCCTTATACATCAAATGAAAACTCTCTACAACATTAATTTGACATCATTAATATTTTCCCGTCATTGCTCAGTCGGGAGGTAAATAAAACAGCACATAAAAAGTGTCTGTAGATACCGCGGTTAAATTCAGTTACATGTTGTAAGCCCTCGGGCGGGGATAGACAATTATGTTATGATTAAAAGGAATTCCACAAGTTAGCTTTTAATAATTATAATTTCAGGTTGTGATTAAATACCAACATTTTCATATACAATTTTACAAGTCGAGTTATTTGGAGAGCATTTTTTTGGTTATCATCCATGAAGTGAGAAATACCGAAATGTAGGGAGCAAAAAATAAAACAACAACCAAAATTAAAAGTAAAAATTAGATTTTATACTAGCATCATACAATAGAAAGTTTCTAAATGGTTTATAGAGGGGAATAGGAAGGAATACTAAAACGCTTGCGTGTTGTTTTAAATTTTTTTATTGGAGAGAGAGAGGGGGAGAGAGAGATGGAATTGAAATTATAAACAGTGAAAAGAGGGGAAAAAATATGAAGAGGGAACGCTGTTGATAGTAGAATGTTGGAAAGCAAAACCCATTACAACTTGTACACCCCCTCCTAACTCTATTTTACCCCCACCCCTATCACTATCCTTGGCAATTTGCAAGGCTCGTATGAAAACTACCCCTAATTATGAAAGCAGCTGAAAGTTTTTTTTAAATACATACACACTCAGGATGAACATCACTGCGTGTTTAGAACGAGCGTTTTAACGCGCCGCGTCTTCATTAGCTTGGAACACGTTTTAAAACGGTCGCCTGGGGGACATTAACGACTTAACGGTTCCGGCACAGTGGCTGTGTGACGGGAACTAGGTCCATCGAGTGACATTAAAAAAAAGGTGTTCAAAAACTTGGTATAGCTTGCAATCGAATTAGATTGGATGGTTTAAGGCGTCACTCTTGCAGTAGACTGGATTGCCGATGTTGGGGAGATCTGAGTTCAAATCCTGGTCAGATGTACCGAGGGTGTTTTTCCCTAAACAGTTTTCTACTGTCTCTCCACGAAAATATGGATACATTTCCTCTAAATTCAACCTTCCTCAACCATAAAACATTAGCGTAATTAGTACATATGAGTATTACCAACACTGGTAGGCCTACGTTTAACACCAAGTATTACTACACGGCTTATCAAGAAGAGGGATTTGGGAAGGTTAAGTTACCAGTTTTAAGGTGTGTTTAGAACTGGACCAACACAGTGTTAACACGAGGAAAACCTCCCTTAAAGCACCTGGAAGAGATTCGAACCTTGGCCTATCCACCACTGACAATACAGTATAATGCGAGACTGATGACTTAAGCCATGCAACCCCCGGTGTGGATCTTGACACAATTATTGGCTGAAATTTTAGTGATTTATTTATACGTATAAACCCATCTTAAACCATGAATGAAAATATTATTAACTAACAGATGTTCCCGGAGCTGTCCCGGGAAACCAATTAATGCTTTACGTGGTTATCCCTGGCAAAGATTTTATCTACTTCAAACAAATATATATAAGAAAACTCTTCTTTTTTTCTTCTTCCAACCGTTTGTTTGATACAAAATCTACGCAAATAAAATAATCTAATCAATTCACAGACAGTCTATTAATGATAAGTTCATCTTGCTTCAACAAGTATGAAAGGAGATAGATCGACTAATAATACCTAGCACTCACGCACTTAACAGGGTGTACAACTTTCATAATCGACAAATATAAGTTATATTAATTGAAGTTATACTTCTTTAGGCGCGTTATGAAAAAATGATGAGATTGAAATTTTAAGATGCGCGCGCATCACTGTAACACAAAAGTAACAGGTTGAAGCTAAACCGCTCATTAAGTCTCGAAAAAAAAAAAGCTACCAACAAAATAGAAATAGAACCTCTGTTAGTCGCGCATGTTGGTACGCTCGTCGCCTCTGATCACTGTTTTCATATATATAATATTTATCCACATGTTTCTAGTTTCTACATTCACAACACGTGTTTTAGTTTCATACAAGTGCGAATTATATATGTGCTAATAAATTATATTCAGTAGTGATTTGAATTGAATATTTTGATTAATATTATTTACTATTCGTAAATATTAGTGAAAAAAATTGTGCTTATAGACTTTTTCAAGTGCTCCAATATAATTGAGGTTAACTATCCGTATGTATTATTTATTGATATAAATTAAAATATTATTATTTAACATAATTAATACTAAATATTATTAAATTATTATTGTTAAATATTTATTATTGGTTATTTAATATTTACGAAATAAAGAAATAAAATTATTTAATGATGCCAAAGAAGTATAACTTCTCACGCGCGTACATAAGTACACGCACCCATTTTTTTTTCTTCCATAAGTAACAAATGAATAAAATAATGTTAATGTAGTTTAATAAACAGTTATTTTGGATTACGAATGGTTTAACCTAATTGAGTATCTACTGTAATATTAAGACTTGTCTTCTATCGAACTCCTCACTCAGGGATACACATACTAACACTGACATTAACCTAAAAGAAGGATATGTTTTTATTTAATTGGCAACTTGAATATCATTACTTACCATAACTCTCCTCGGTGCGTAGTTGGCTAACGTGCTAGTCGTGTTGAGCTAGACTGCTGAGGACGGGGAGATCTAGGTTCAAATCTCGGTCGGGTGAACTGGGGTGGTTTTCCTAAATGGTTTTCCACGCTCCCTTCACGCAAATGCGGGTTCACTTCCTCTAATTCAAACTCCCCAATTCCTAATCCATTAGCGTAATTAGTACTTAAAGCGTATACGTTGTAAGACGTGGTGCTAAATAATAATAATAATTACCATATTTGACTTAAAGTATGTGGACCTAGAGATAAGGTGAGGATAACGTTTAGTGAACTGGAATAAGATTAGCTATTATAGTCATAAACTAGATCAATTATATCTATTTTTGTATCGATACCAATCATTCGCACCAGTGATGATGTGGTATGAGGCGTCAGGCTGGTAATAAACTGGACTTAAAGTAACGGGGAAGTCGAGGTTCGAATCTTGGTCAAATGGGCTGAGAGTGTTTGTTACACATATGATTTCTCACTGTGGTTTCCCCTCTCCTTATCCACTAAAATGTAGGTGCACTTCCTCTAAGCCACCATTCTTATCCATAACTCCTAGAGCAAGTCGTTAAAGGGGGTAGAAGGGGACGCGAGAAAACATTAGTTTTTTAGCACTTTTTATATAAAAACATTTTTTAGTCAAAGTAAATAAAATATTTCTGCAGTAGAAACATAAAGTTTAATTTTATTCACATAGCAATCTAAATAGTTGTTGAATATTTGTCAAGGATATCCTGAAATTTAATGACAATTTTTTATCTTCATTTAAAAAGTTTCTCATCTACTGCCTCTATATTAAAACTACAGATATTAAAAACCTGTTAAGGCTACTTTGCGAATACAATTAAACTCTATATTTATACTGAAGACATATTTTGTTTATTTGGTAAAAAAAATTGTTTTTGTAAAAACTTCTAAACCAATGGCCTTTCCTCATGTCCCCTACATTCTCAGCTTAATAACCATGGTATAAAAGCGAGGAAGTCGTGGTCAAAGGTTACAACCAAGTCTGGTTCGGTTTTATACTCCTCCTTATCGCAATTTCAGCTTTATTTCTTTTAAAATTTACCGTCTGAATAGGTCAGACTGGTACTAAAACGCGATGCACGAGAAACAAATAAAAATACTCTAGATAGATTTACAACACTAATTGAGCCCAGTCCTGATCTGTGTGAGGACTTGAGCAGTGAGCAACCTGCTGGTGCGTGTCTACCTTGAATATATTGTAGTAGAGGAACACCATGATGATGCAAGGGATGTAGAAGGAAGAGAGAGAGCTGTAGATGATGAAGTCGCTGTTGTAGAAGAGGCACAGGTCCGGCAGTCTGTCCGGGGTGTTGTTGAGGCCCAGCACTATAGGACTGCCGATGGCTGCGGATATTACCCACACCAGAGCTATCGTCATCCACACCCGGCGGTTGTTCTTGTGCTTGGCGTACTTGATGGGCTGCGTCACTGCTATATACCTGCAAACACACGTCAGAGTCACTGCTATATACCTGCAAACACACGTCAGCGTCACTAGGACAGTAGACGCTGGACCGACTGAATTAAACTATTATTAGGTAAACGGAACCATTCTACAGACAACTTTACAAGATTAACTGAACCTGAATTAGCAACACACCGAGTATCATCTTGGACAAAACTGCAACTATTATGGAGAAAATCTGTATCTTAGCTTTCTCTCAGTTAACTGTTGCCAAATATACTATCTTTTAATTATGGCAGAAGGTAGTGTGCTGGGGGTAGTAAGGAGCTACTGGCAAGTTTGACGAATCAGCGTTGTGAAATTTGTCGCGTATTTTAGTGAGGATCGACCACAAGAAAACAAGAGTATGGCAATGCCTATTCCTAACAGAAACCATAACTTTCTCTCAGAAATGATATTCAGTGTAGCATCCCGGTACAACATGTTTTGCCACACTTCATATAATGTTAACTAACTGCCCCTCTCCTTCATACGCTGTCTAATCCCCTCCTCTTTTGTCTTGGTGAAATACTACCTAAAAAAGTAAAATAAAAACGGAACAGTTTTGAACACAATTTAACTTGATAGCAATCTGAAAAGTGTAATACAATGTCTAGTAACATGGGGTTGGACGAAATAATATTAAAAGGGAAGAAAACAAGCATGGCAGCAGGCATGGGAATAGGGGTGTACAATATTTCTGAGCCCTTTCATAAACATATCACGTGATAGGGGCTGAGCCTTCCGCCATTCCAACCATCATGTGAATCTGGGTCCTCTACTCAACATGGCTATTCACTGGTGACCATAATACATATCTGAAACAATTTTTGTCACCCTCCCATAATGCCAGCGCGCGTGTTGCACCGACTCTGGGACACTTAGCCAGTATTAACATCAACATGCCACTTACACAAGTTAAATGTTGACAGGTTAACGATATCATGTTGACGGTACTTGGACTACTTTATCAGGTTAAGGGGGAAAGAGGACTTGAGAAAAGGTCACTGTTTTTGTAAATTTATAGCTAAACTTTTTTTGTCAAAATAAATTAACAAACAGATCAATTTTCTTCACATGGTGTCCTGAAATTTAATGATAACTTTTTTCATCTTTTAAAAAGTTTCTCATATAATGCCGCTATGGTCATGACAGATATTCCCTTTGTTGATATCACCATATGTAGAAAATTAAACCCTATGTTTCTACTGGAGGAATAGTTTATATTTATTTTCCGCAAAAAAAAGTTTGCTATACAAACTGCAAAAAGATTAGCCTTTTATTGCGTACCATTTCACCTCATTTTAAATGCACTAGGACCCGTTTCGATAGCCACGTGGTCTAACGCGTTACTCTCGCAGTAGACTTGACTGCCGATGACGGGTAGAATGAGGTTAAGAAATGGTTTTCCACACTCCCTCCATGAAAATGCAGATACACTTCATATATATATAGCCTGTCTAATCCCTAGAACTATTAAATTAATTAGTACATAAGGGTATAACCCGAACGAGTCGTAAGACGTGGTGTTAAAAAACCGCCACTGGGTCAATTTAGTTGACTAACGGAGTTGGGTCAACGGCATTCCTTATTTAAACGTTTCCAAATCAACTGTACTAAACAAAGGATGCTATGTTTATAAATTCCTTGTTTAACAGCACAATGATTGTGTTAACAATGTATTGTTAACATGTTTAACAGCACAAGGATTGTGTTAAGTGTATTGTTAACATGTTTAACAGCACAAGGATTGTGTTTAAAGTGTATTGTTAACATGTTTAACAGCACAAAGATGATGTTAACAGTATATTGTTAACAGGTATATACTATTAAACCAACTTTACAAAGTTGATTTACGGTACTTAACTGATGGCATTAAGCCAACTTTACCTAGTACTGTACAATAGAACCAAATAAAATGTTTCCAGTAAGGTAGTAAAATTATTCCTACTCAACAACCCCTAACGCACCCTTGCCCACCTCTAAATACCCCAAAACAATACAAAGATGTGCAAGTATTTATACCTCCTTACTCCACTGCCCTTACTTTCACATTTTTTGTTCATTATTTTGTCTACCCAATATGCTCCCCTTCTTGTTCGAAAAGATGTAATATATTAAAATTAACCACCCCCAGAATTTTTATATTATATTTATATATATATTTTATATATATTCTACCATTTTCCTTTTTCTCCCCTTTTGTTTTTTGGTTTCCTCTTTTAAGAAGTTGCGTTGCGCGTTTCACACTCCTCCCTGATGAGTTCTGATAGAATGAAACCTAGGTCGGGGGATTGGCTGGTGACGATCAATTTTCTTTAAGAGGCAACCATTACTTCTTTGTCTATTGGCAGCAATGTAAAGTGTGAACTGTGTTCTTCTTTTCATTGTTTCTATCCACCTTTCTTGTACCTTCTTCCAAATATAATATTTTTTTTTATGAAATTTCCCCTTATTTTTAAAATATTGATAGCGATTAAAAATAAATATAAACTCCAATAGAATTGTATTTATATTGATATTATGCATTGGACCATATTTTTTTATTTTTAGCACCACATCTAACTTCCCGTCCAGTTTAGACGCTTATGCAATAATTACGCTAATGGTTTTAGTTATTAGGAATGTTATATTTTTAGGAAGTGTACAAACATTTGCGTGGAATTAAAGTGGAAAATTATTTTGGAAAAACACTTTTAGTACACCCGACCGAGATTCGAACTTCGATATCTCCTTCTTCACAGTTTGGTCTACTGCAAGAGTGACGAGTTAGACCATACAGCCACCGATGTCTATTCTTGTTGCTATAAACTCCTTTTCTATTTTATTTAAATCCTCCTTTCCCATCTTTGTGAGCGTTTGTTTAAGATCCAAACCCCGAAACCATCCACCATAATTAAATCACATTTTAAAATGAATTATCCTATTTAATAGTTGAAAGTACATTTTTGGGCTCAAACCTTGTACATTTATGGTTTTGTACTTCGTTTCCTTGTAATCACACTATTATAAAATATAAATGTTGCAATAAAAATCATGTACGTTTTATATATTAAACCTACTTCGGTGGCTTCATGGTCTAAGGCGCTACTTTCACAATAGACTAGACTTGAGTTGGATCACGGTTGGGTGTACTGACTATGATTTTTCCTAAATGGTTTTCCGCTCTTCCTCTAAACAAATGCGGGTGCACTTACTTTAAATGAAGCCTTCTTAATCCCAAACATTATTATTATTATTATTATTAGCACAACGTCTTACACCCATCGGGTTATACGCACTTACGCTAATGTGTAATGTAGGTGATTGTGAATGAAATGGAGACCTACCGTTTAACGTGGATCCGAACCACGGTGGGGCTGGCATTCCCCACATTCACAAGATGTGATTAATACACTCTTGTCAGAGGTGAAGGAAGGTTGGAATCAGATAAATCTTGCCGGACCGAGGATTGAACCCCGCCGCCACATAGAAGTCTGACACCTTACCCTAGACCACCAGGTCACCCTTAATCCAAACACATTAGTGTAATTGATACATGGCGTGTAACCAAACGGTAGTAAGACGTGTGCTAACAAATGTATTTTCAAGATCTCAAACCAATGTACTGTTACATAAAAAAATATATCATCATATTATAATATAAAATAATATTAAGTTTCCGCAATGCTAAGACCCGGTGCTTGTACTAGATCTCATACAGACACAAAAAAACCTTAAATATAAAATCCAGAAACACGTAAATGATAAATATAATCAAAACCTATTTACAAATAAACATCAAATACTTCATACAGTTTACAATAATATGTGTTTTTTCAAACCTACTTACTCTGCGGGGTTACACCAAGCTAAGAATAGTTAGTAAGTATCAAGTACTTGATTATATTACCCGACCTTATATACAAGGGGTAGGGAAGGTAGGCTTTAAAGAAAATGTAGTATCATTTGAGGGAAGGGAGAGGGGAAAACTATTAATTTAAAACCACCCCGGGTACATCTGGCCTGGATTCGAACTTTGTCTACTCGCAGCAGAAAACCAATCTAGAAAAGGTTCACCTTTAGATGGCCATCAACGTTTTATTTATATAATAACAATTTAAAATTAACATTAAACATAATATAATTTTAAGATATCGCTTATTTATTTATCAGCTAAGGTTATAAGAAAGCCAGACAATTATTTAATACAATACTATTAAGGTTAATGTTATATTTTATTATTTATTATAAGAAATCAGTTTGTTTATATTATGTAACCAATTTTATTAATACTAATTTAAATGTTAGGGTACATGTTTTTATATTTACTGGCGTGGTAAACTCATATAATTGTTAAATAATTTAAATTTAAGGTCTCATTAGTCAATAATCATAATATAATCATAATATTGCCTCTTCAAAAATAAAAATAATATAAAAATTGTTTACCGAAATTGTATTGTTTCCACTTAATGGAAACACTATTTATCACAATTAACTAAATTATTTTAACTTAAAAATAATTTTGAAATGTAAAATGGTCTCCTACAACCGCAATACACGGGGAACTTTTAGCGCTGTTCTACGAATGCTGAGTTTCCCAGAGGATTCGCGATTAAATCCCGCCTCTAAACTTCTGGTGAAGCCTTAGCGAGCAAAGTCAATGGTACGGAATCCATGATAATGAGGGATTCCCTGGATTAATACCCCGAGTGTAAGGGTCTATAGAAACACCACTAACAAGATAGTTGTAACGGCTCTGTCTGCAAGGTGCACCCTAGCGATGTGACGCAACAGCACACTTGAATAAGAGTGAAATGACATGTCAGACAGAGGACTTAGAGATAGAGGCTACTCGGGGCTCCCTCGTTTTCAATAAACTTAACGTAAAATAATGTTGCAATTCAAATAAATAATAATAACATCAATTATAGTACAAGTGATATTAAGGAAAATAGATTTTTATACACCTTATTTTTACACACTATAAATATTATTTTAGTTATTAGTCTAGAAAATTAAATAAGTAAGGAATCTCCTAAGTGATGTTATTGTAAATAAATTCTGTCTACTGAGATAAGACTGCCACTATTCCAAGTTATCAAGTAGAGGCTCTTTATCAAATAAAGTTTTTGAAACACGAGAACAAAGGACGACACCGTCGTTACCTGGAGTCACAATATCGCCAAATGATATTGGGTCAATCACGGTCATCGCTTTCCCAATCCAGGCTGATCAGCTGTCACCATCTGGCGAGTGTATCGTAATACAGCTACCACTAATATCTAAATCATTGATACTTTCGAGATCTGATCACCGACAGTAATGGTGACCAAAGGGTATCGGCGAAAAATTCAATTTCAGTGTTTAAAGGAGCTCCTCTCGATAAATTATATTTATTAAGAAGAGGGCACTCACTTCAAGACTATCTCTATCAGAGTCTAATGTTGATCTCCCAATTAGGACAACATTCAAGACTATCTCTATCAGAGTCTAATGTTGATCTCCCAATTAGGACAACATTCAAGACTATCTCTATCAGAGTCTGATGTTGATCTCCCAATTAGGACAACATTCAAGACTATCTCTATCAGAGTCTGATGTTGATCTCCCAATTAGGACAACATTCAAGACTATCTCTATCAGAGTCTGATGTTGATCTCCCAATTAGGACAACATTCAAGACTATCTCTATCAGAGTCTAATGTTGATCTCCCAATTAGGACAACATTCAAGACTATCTCTATCAGAGTCTGATGTTGATCTCCCAATTAGGACAACATTCAAGACTATCTCTATCAGAGTCTGATGTTGATCTCCCAATTAGGACAACATTCAAGACTATCTCTATCAGAGTCTAATGTTGATCTCCCAATTAGGACAACATTCAAGACTATCTCTATCAGAGTATAATGTTGATCACCCAATTAGGACAACATTCAAGACTATCTCTATCAGAGTCTGATGTTGATCTACCAATTAGGACAACATTCAAGACTATCTCTATCAGAGTCTGATGTTGATCTCCCAATTAGGACAACATTCAAGACTATCTCTATCAAAGTCTAATGTTGATCTCCCAATTAGGACAACATTCAAGACTATCTCTATCAGAGTCTAATGTTGATCTCCCAATTAGGACAACATTCAAGACTATCTCTATCAGAGTCTAATGTTGATCTACCAATTAGGACAACATTCAAGACTATCTCTATCAGAGTCTGATGTTGATCTCCCAATTAGGACAACATTCAAGACTATCTCTATCAGAGTATAATGTTGATCTCCCAATTAGGACAACATTCAAGACTATCTCTATCAGAGTCTAATGTTGATCTACCAATTAGGACAACATTCAAGACTATCTCTATCAGAGTCTAATGTTGATCTACCAATTAGGACAACATTCAAGTTATGGATTCGTAACAGACTACTCTTATATCCTGTAGTTCCAACCTAGTCTCGGTTTTATTATAACTAAAACTTATCCTCTTGAACTACACTAATTTTTAATCTAATTTTCAATTTGTTAATCAGATCGTACAAACAGTCACCAACATATGTGTAATATTTTTATATCTATAACCATCATCATGCTTGTAACTATGTTGGGGTCTGAAGGTGGCCTTCAAATACAGCCTAATGTACTCAACATTTAGAATACATAATAGAAACACAAATGTCAACTAGTAATTATTGGAAGTGATAAAACGGACGTCCTACTTACGATGAGAATCCTAGTATGAGACCATTGCTTCTGTTTTGTGGACATGTAGTTTCAAGAAAGGTATGGACGACAGCCAGTGTATATCCCGGAGTTGACTAAAGTGCTAGTTTCGTGTCGAGCTAGACTGCCTTGGATGGGGTAATCTAGGTTCGAATCTCGCTTGGGTAAACTGGGGTGTTTTTTTCTTAACAGGTTTTCCACTCTCCTTTTACGCAAATGCAGGTTCACTCCCTCTATATTTAACCTTCCTAATACCTTACCCATTAGCGTAACTAGTATTTAAGCGTACAACCCGAACTGGTAGTAAGAAGCGGTGCTAAGTAAATATATTTTTTTAGGTGGAATCTTTGCATTGGCATGAAAGATTAGAAATGGGGTATGTGGTACTATACCCAAGGCATGCATCATCATATATATACGTTTAAAAAAAATAGGTGTATACAGGGTGTATTTAAATTGGTGTCAGATATTATAAGAGCCTATTCCCATCCGCCAAACATTAAGCAATTTCATATAAACATGTCTGTAAAAATGCTTGATTTCTGAGTAATAGGAATTTTAATGTTCAATTAATGTGGAATCCAACAAAATAATTTCTGCAATTAGACAGAACAAAGTTTAACAGAACCAGACAAAAACCTAAGAGAGAACATTTTATGATGAAAATTGTTAAAATAAAAAGAGTAGTGTCCTGCTTGTATGAACCCTGTGAGCTTGGGTCCATGTTTTGTCGTACTATGTTAATTACACCTGAGATGATCTGTATTTGCTCACATCCATTTATGATAAGCTCTCTTAAAATTTCAACATCAGGAGCATAAGTTGACTAAAATAATGTACTTTAAATCTCCTCAGAGATAAAAACAACATCCATTGGGTTTAGATCTGGTGATCGAGCAGGCCATTCTACGGATCACCCACAATCTACCAATCTTTGATGAAAACCTTATCTTAATTGATATCACATATGTAGCTGAGTATTTCCTCACGTGTGTAGAATGCACTCACATGAGTGAAGAATGCACTTGAGCATGTGATGAATCCTGGATAAATCAATCGTAAGAGCAATTACGTACTAGGCCAAAAGTCCCGTGTTCGATTCCCTTGTCAAGATGACATTTTTCAATTTAAAGAGTAAAATATATAATGGTTTGATTAATATACCTATTAAAACAGTCTTTGATATAAACTAATACCAATACATAGTTTACATTTACTTCAGAATTCAAGCTTAATTAAATATAAAATTTTAACTGAAATCGAACCTATGACAGTTCATGTCAAACCTTTGAATCAACATTCGACCACAAACCGCAAAATGGTAGGCTCTGCCTGGAATGCAAGCTATGTTTCAGATCTATAGTTCTTACAGTTATGGAGACAAGCACACACATACACATACACACAAAAATAAAAACACCTTTTGTACTATATAAAATAAAAAGGTGATAAAAAACTCATAAAAACGAGTACATTTCTATCAGAACCAAATCACACGTTAAAAATACTCGTCATTAAAATATGTTTCGACAAAACAATGTATCTATATTTTTCAATTACTATTTTATTGGTTTTAATCGAGGTCTAGACCTATTTCTCAAACCACACTATGCGGAGACTTTGGGCTCCATGAGGCCATTTTAGAATATCCTTTATTTGTCTTTCAATATATAAATTAGCATCAGTAATAGGGATTGCCAAATCTTCTTCAAATCTGAATAAAGGATATTTACCAAAGGCGCAGCCAGTACATGTGATATTTTACATTTGTTTAATACTTTTCATCATCATCATCATCATCATAATGAACAGCTTCCAGTCACTGGCTGGGTCTGTTTGGAACATAAGCCTCTCCCTCACCTCTCTTCCTCCACCTTGGTTCTGTCCTCTCCTCTCTCCTCCACACTCCTCCTTACTCCCTTCAGTCATCTGTCCCTTGTACTTCCTCTCAGCCTCCTACCTCCACCTCCACTCCACCTCCACATCCAACATCCTCTTGGACATCCTTTCCCTCTCCATTCTTCTCATATGACCATACCACCTTTATCCTGTCCTGGACTGGGCTATTATTTTACTACTCTCCTTATTCACTCATTTCCATTCTGTCAAATTTTGTAATTTTACTGACGTAAACTGATGATTCTACTTCAAGAGTGTTATCCGTGGATGATCGGTTGTTGTGCTATTAATACTAATGGACTTTAGATAACTGTAATTCTTTTAATAAAGTCTAGAATGTATATTGAGTTGATTATTGAGTCTCCTAAAAGGGTTTTGTGTTGAACTAATTAATTATTCTGGGACACTCCTGCTTTAGCCCATGTGAAGATGATACAGATGGTAAAGGATCCATTGTAGTAAACTTATCACGTGTTGGATCCATCTCTTTGAAGAATCGTATTTAAATCTGTCAGATATATCCCATATTTACTCGAGTCTTGAAATTTCATCCGTAAGTGTTCTTGATTTAAAATACGCAATTGTGTAGAGTCGTGCTTTATTTTTTGGGTGCTATCTAGAGTAAAATTACAAATCATAGTGAAAAATTTAGTTTATTGTACTTTAATGTTTTGAACACAATTTCACTTTGTTACAACAGAATTAAGAACTACTTTATTTAGTTTCATCTTTGTTACAATTGTGTGAGTAAAAATAAAAGAATATTGCGTGTGTGTGATTAAGATGTATAAACTAAAATAACCAGCAGATGAACGAGTAAATTCTTGAATTTAGATTTAAGGCATAATGTTTATTATGTATATATTTTAGAACTATATCTGAGAGGAAAGGTCAAGGGCATATACATCAAATTTTTCTAGTTTGGGGGGAGGGGGGGGGGAAGGTCTCCTCGAAAATGTTACTATAGCTTTAGCCAATAAAGGTTTTTATACCTATATGTGAACCGCACTAGTAGAGCCTATCAAATTCTAGGGGAATTCAGGCCCCCCTGACCCTACTTTTATAAGCCTTTGGGAGTGGGGTGAGGAGGGAAGGGAAGAAGAACTAATAAGATAAGAGAAGGTGCATAAGAGGGATTAGTGAAAATTGCGTCCGATAAATCTGCGCCTTCCCAGAAAAAAAGGGAAAATTGCCTCCTATCAATCATAAAAATTGGTGAAAAAAAAATGACCACATACTGTTTATTACAATTATAAAAACAAGTAACCCAATGACCTAAATTTGATTTGATAGTCTTAATGGATAAAAAATTGAGTTAAAGTGTCAATATTAGTTTGGTAAATTAATTTAACGTCACATCAAATGCTTGCAGACACACAAATTTATTTCATTGAAGAACCTAACCTAACCTAACTAACTAGCCTACCTAGCTAATTAAACAAAAGCAAAGGACGGTAGCGATCTATATGTGACTTTGACCTCAAGACCTCATGATGTGCGATGCATTCTATTTAAAATACCCACCCTCCTAAACAAAAGGATGCGATGAACCGATCTACGCGGTGAGAATGGTAAGGTCGTGAAGAATCATGACCTTGTTGAAATTATTTAGGTGAGACAGACAAGGTCATGTGGGCGCACTTTTCCCACCTATCAATGTGATGATTTATGCGAGGACACAGTTTCCCCTTTTTTCTGGGGAGGTGCAATTTTCCTGACACCTCATAAGAGACCTGATATGGAAATAAGAAGTGCCTTTCAAGTGGAAGGAAATCATAAATACAGGACGTACTCTGAATACCCTGAATTTGATTGGAAGAACAATTTAGAAAATTCAAATATATTTATTTGTGACCATTAATGATATTATTTTACTTTATTATTTGTTTTATTCTATAGTTATTGATAATATCTATAAAACGTGACAGCTGCAGATCCCAGGAATTGATGTAAGTCTAGTAACTAACTTCTACTGTTCTTCCTACCAAAATAATACTATACCCATTGCTACATATGTAGTAGAATAATGGACATTGGATGTAAGAAGAAGACCAGGGGAACAAAGTGTTTGGATAGCATGATAACACTCACAAGGAGAAACAATATTATGAATGAAGTTGTCCTGGCTAGAGTTGGGGTACAGGGAGTACATGAGATAGTAGAGGAAGACTAAGATGAGATGGTAAGTTCATGTAATGAGGATGGAGAAGAAAAGAGATTGATGAAGAAGAAGTATGTAGGAAAAATACCTCAAAGTAGATCAGGAAAAAGATGGTAGGAGCAGAGAGTGCGAGTGAAAGGAGAAGAATAAAAGCAAATAAAGAAGGGAGGATTGTGGAAGAAAATATGAAATTGAGGCATTTTACTAAACTTTTTCAGCACAGGTTAGAAACAATTGATGTTGGAGATGATAATGTAAATTCAGTCTGATTGATACATTCGTTTTCACTTATCTCGAAATACACTTCACATTCACAAAACGTACGTGGCTATATAAAATTAATTTTAAAATAATGTTTAGAGTCTCTATCAATAAAAATTTCATCCAAGCTTTCACAATATAATATTTTTTCTAACTAATAATTTTAAACTATCAGATGCAAAATTGTCAATTATAATTTTGGGAGGAAAGATTTATTCTAAAAGAAACCACTCATTCTGTACCAAAGCTTTGTTTGAGGATAGCTAATCAAGAAATATTTCGAGATGGTGCACGTGATCGCTCCATCTTGCAATGGAACAATCTCGCAACATCTCGGAGATTGGTATTCTGGACCTGGAACTATTTTTTTGCCCCCACCTTGCCACCCGTTCTGGTTATACGCGTACCGTATGTCCTAATTACACTATTGTTCAAGGTATGAGTTAATTTAACTTAGAAGGAGTATACCTGTATTTGCTTGAAGGGAATGAGTAAAACTATTAAGGGAAAAATGCCCTAAAAACACCCAACCGGGAATTGAACCTCATCCTCTTTATTAGCGATCCAGTCTATTGTTAGTATGACATCTTAGTGCATTCCACCAACGAAGCGAGTCCAATAAAGCTCATTTAAAACAATATAGATGATTTATTTTATACTATTTGTTTTTTGAAAAATCTCACAACAAAGGAATTGGTTGTGTTTGATCACCTTGCCCAAACAAAGCTATCTAATAATCTAGTTCCATTACGTTATGATTGATTGCGCCTTTCAGTTGGTAATGAAACTAAGTATAGACGAGCCATCCCCACAAAAAAAAACGTGGCTTGGAAATTGAATACAAATCATTCTCATTAATCTGTAATTGCGGCTTCAAAATAGAATTCAATCCACTGTTTTCAATAAGTCTGATTAAAAAAACCATTTGTATTGGTATCAAGACCCCCCTCCCTAATAGCAGTCTGTTACAAGATGTGACACACAAGGTTCTCTAAATACCACTTTACATCACATTCTGTGCTTGTTAAAGTAAACATACATAGTAGAATATTGGTACAGTCTAATTTTCACATAAGGACATTATTGGACAGCCATAGAATTAACTGCAGTTCAATTTTCATCGGAAAAGCCTTATCTAACAGCTAGAGGAGTTACTTGATCTATTTCATGTATTGATACGTCAAGTCATGTTATCTTCAGCTGAAGATTTAGATATTTAATATCAATAGTTATAAAATAACTGTAAAATGTTATCATTGTTGTTCACCAAATATATATAAGACGTATATTCTTAAAGGCTCTTCGTATGAAAATAGGACTGTACGGTATAGTTGGTCCATGGAATTCTTGAGATATTTCGTACATTTTGTTAAAAACAGTCTATTCATACTTAAAGTATTAAAGTAAATTTGTTTGGTCTCTTTGGAACGTTATATAAATTATCTTAAATTGTCAAAAGTAAAAATTATTTTAATTGAAAGCAGAAAGCTAGACATAGAAAATTGAACCCGGATCTTTGGCTTAATACGCCAATGCTCTAACCACTGATATACTAGAAGCCGTTCAATTATATAACCGTATTATCAAATATAATAGCTTTGCTATTTAATACATCAAAATAACCAATCCATTTGAAAGGCAGTAGGCCCTATTGGTGGTCTCATGGTATCAGGCGTTAGTCTCACTATATACTGATTATTTGAGTCTATAATCTATACTGGGTGCAGATGGAATAGTTTTCTACCAATTATTTGTCAGTGTGGTTCTATCATACTCTCTTCACGCAAATTTGGGTTCACTAAGTCATCTTTTACACCGGATGAAACAGAACATATCACATGAAGCATTAAGCATGCAGCATGACACATAGCACATGAAGCATGCAGTATGACACATAGCACATGAAGCATGCAGCATGACACATAGCGCATGAAGCATGCAGCATGACACAGTGGCGCACATGGAAGCCATGCAGCCCATGACACATATATATAAGCATGACAAAATGGCACATAGCACAGAAGCATGCAGCATGATACATAGACATGAAGCATGACACATGGCACATAGCACATGAAGCATGCGCATGACACATATTATATGAAGCATACAGCATGACACTATAGTAATGAAGCATGCAGCATGACACATAGTATATGAAGCATGCAGCATGACACATAGTATATGAAGCATGACACATGGCACATAGCACATGAAGCATGCAGAATGACACATAGATATGAAGCATGCGCATGACACATAGTAATGAAGCATGAGCATGACACATAGTATATGAAGCATGCACATGCACATAGCATATGAAGCATGCAGCATGACACATGCACGGTGATAGAGCACTTTTTCACAAGTGATACCTTTCAATAGGTATGCCACGTGCGTCATGATAGAGTAAACTGGCTCATTGTTCTACGGTTGACGTTCAATAGGTATTCAGCTTTTATTTCTACCGGTTTGGGCTATACGCTCATGTGCTAATTATGTATATTGAAGGTTATTTTAAGAGGAAGTGTACCCGCATTTGTGTGGAGGGAGAATGGTTAGCCATTTTGGTAAAACCGAGATTCGAACCTCAATCTTACTGTCAAAGGTCAGTCTAGCCTACTAGCAGCCACCGAAGCGGGTGTTTAGCTGTAGTTGATTGGGTAGGTCCGTGTGGAAATATTCGAGAACATTCATTATACCATGCGGTAATACCAACAATTTAACGTGTATTTTGTATGTATTGCTGAAAGATATCATGAAGTTTGTGTTTACACACGCAAGGGTTATTCCAAGATATGTTTGGTAGAGAAGATGTGGGAGCAAATAGCAAGAATTTCTCAGGATGTTTTGCTATTTTGGAAGATAAAACCCTATATGTACCAAGAATTAATACTTTTTGAATAGTATGGTGAACACAAAAACGCTGTTTCTTCTTTCGCTTTTTGATAACTGCTGGTAAGGATGCTTTCTGCACTTTACCACGAATAGAGTGAGGTAGGGGAGGGAAGAATTTAGAACGAGCGTACGTCTAAAAGGTGGAGACAGAGTGAAATAAATTTAGGAAAAAAAGAAACCATAGTACACCGAGTCAAAATTCAAACCCGGACCTCCCCGCCACCGGCCCTTTAGTTTATTGTGAGTATGACGCCACTGACGTAGGGTGAGATTGGACAACTAATCTCATTCGACTGCACCGCAGATAATTTCACGAACGCAATATTATTATATTTTTTACACACCAAGGCGGGTGCATTTTCTTAAAGTTAACTTCCTCCAAACTGGTTTGGTGGTGACGTGGTCTAAAGCGCTACTCTCATATTGGACTAGACTGCCGAAGATGGGGAGATCAGGGTTTGATACCAGTCAGGATGATAAAATAATAACTTCTTCACTTCGTTAAATTAGATTAAGCCGTTAAAATAAAAACCTTTGTTCAGAAATCATTGATAAAATGACTGTATTTGTTTGTAAACCCTTGGACACGAAGAAACAAGAACATTTAATTGTTTAAGCCAGTGTTATTCAACCTGGGGTAGGAGAAAACATTTTAGGGGGTACGTATAATTAAATATATCGCTATATTTTTCATTTGAAACTTATTATTAATACGTTAGTTTGGATTTAATTTATTTTAATTGTATATTATAAAATATGTATAGCTTGCAACTTTACAACAACTTTACAACTTTAGGGGTCTAAAGTTGAAAATAAATTATATCTTGAGGTACGTAAGCTAAAATGGTTTAGTACCACTGGCATGTTAAGTTAATGAACTACGCAACCCTTGACCAGAGGCATGATCAGGGGACAAGAGAGAAAGTGTTGCATTGGGCTGTCTGTCTACCCCTGACTTTGAAACGGCATGAGTAAGGGCCGGTTCTCACAGAACACCAAGCTAAGATTGGTTCTGCTAAATGTTTAAAAAAATAGTGGGCCATATATTTTAATGTGTTAGTTCATACAGAAAGCTAAGGTAAGCTAAGCAAAGTTATGCCTTGCTACACTGAACTATGTTTTTTATGAATGCTGGTAGTACAATTGTTCCATCTCCCGTCGATCTTACGTTGCGCATGCGTATAACGCAGCTTGGGCTCCGTGTTGAACAAATGACATACTGGATTTTTGAAAACAGCGAAAAAAGTGTTGAAGTTTGATTCTCAGTTTGTTTTACGTGTATTTAAATAATATTCTATTTAGGTTTTATTCTAATAAATATATTTATTTTATAGTAGAACCGTTAATTGTACAAGCTAAATCTCCAACTCCTACATTTTCTTCCTCTCTCAAACCAGCAGTAGCTCCTCTTTCTCATTACTATCATCTGGGCTCAATTAAGACTTTTAGAGAATTCCATAACTTTACTTCATTGGATCAGACCAGGAGGAATCCACAGTGAATTCAGGAGCTAGCTTAGCGTTCTGTGTGAACTGGCCTTAAGACGTGACTTGCCATGCTCCACTACACGATACTACAGCAAGATAGGTCCTGTATGGTTAATAAGGGACGTGACAGGAAAATGCAATCACTTCACGCACAAACTCACGAATAAAGTCACGACTAGGTTTAATACTAACACTCAATATTACCATAATAGTTAGGTTGTATTACACACACTCGTGCAGATAGGAGAGATACAGTAGTTAGTATTTGGTAGGAAGTGAAAAACCATCTTATACCTGAAGGGGTTGGTTTTTATTGCTACAAGGTCTTTTCCTGCCACATTTGCTTTTCTATTTTATTTTAATTCTTACGTTTAAAATTATGGTAGTCGGACAACTTAGCTTAGACCAGTGGTTCCCAAAAGGTAGTCCGCGGGCCCTCATTCCTCGGGGACCTACGACCATCATCAAAATTTAACAAAATAAAAAGTTAAAATAATAATTAAACAACAGTAGGCATAATATTAGTCGATAAAATCCTTCCCCTCCTCCTCACACACCTGCGCAGTACTTACTGCGCATATCAAAGGCGCTCCCCCTCCTCACACACCTGCGCAGTACTTACTGCACATATCAAAGGCACTTCCCCTCCTCACACACCTGCGCAGTACTTACTGCGCATATCAAAGGTGCTTCCCTTCCTCCTCACACACCTGTGCAGTACTTACTGCGCATATCAAAGGCGCTCCCCCTCCTCACACACCTGCGCAGTACTTACTGCGCATATCTAAGGCGCTTCCTCTCCTCTTCACACACCAGGGAAATACCTTTTATGTACTACTTACTGGTGTGAACAAGATTTGTCAACACTGTGCTAGATGAAAAACCAGTCTAGAACTAGACTTGACATGCATTCGGTTTTTTGAGTCAAAGTATTCAGCCATCAACCGGATCTTCAAGAAGATGGTGAAAAATAAGAGGTTTCCCTTATCTCATAAGACTAGACCCAAATGAACAAATTTGAACTTTTTCTTAACTAATTTCATGTATGCCTAACTAGCTTTTCTGTTAAATATTATTATTCCATTTATTATTATTACAACTAGAGCTAGTGTAAAATTAAAAGTATGTATAAACACATTTGACTTGGATTTACCGTACCAAACTCCCAGTTTTGTATGTTTTCTAACATTAATTATTAATATAGGGGAGGGGGTGTGCTATTTTCTATACATAGAATATATTAGATTCTAATGATTATAAATAAATGGTACGGAACTCCGCACGGAATTTCTTACTCTATTGCTTAAAAATGGAAACATTTACTCAAAACTTGTAATATATGTGAAACGAAATAATATACACTAGTAAACCCAGGCGTAAATTGTACTATACATACGTAAGACATTTTTGAATCCCGGTTTTAAATTTTATAATTCTATTTTTGAAGAATTAATGTCCTCATTTATAATATGTTTGGTCCAATAAAACATATCAATATTGGGCCCATAGGCGTCAAAATTTTCTATAAAAATTTTTACTTCCGGTTAAAATTTTATTAGTTATTGCACATTTTCAGGTCATTGTATTGCTAATAAATTCCTCATACATCAATTTTGACAAATAAAAAATGTAAATATTTACAATTGAGTCTAAAATGAAGGAAATGGATCATTGTTGTACAAAAATTTCTCCTAAGAGGTTAGAGGAAAAATAACAAACGTTTTTGAGATTTACTTATATTTAATTACTCAATACCATTAGAAAATTATTGCGTTAAAACATAAGTAGTATCTCTGTACAATTAGAGCTCACAAAATTGTATTAATATAATTGCCAATATCTCAGAAACTTTTTATTTATAAAAATTAATTTCAAATAAAGTTATTTTTGTTTTTAATAGTGCTACAATTTTGCAATGATAAGCTATTTAATATCTTAAATAGTTGCAAAGATGTGATACAAAAACAATAATTTATTCATCAGACCAGAACCATTAAAGTAATTTTGCTGAAAAAATTAGAGTAGCCATTTTGTTTATAATATTGATCAATGCCAAGAAATGAAATTTAATTAAAATCGTTAGAGCCGATTTTGATAAAATTGATTCTTTCTCTTTTTACCCTTCAGTATACTACCCTTAATTTTAGAGTTAGATAACACAATCCAAAAACCCCACGGGGCAACCCTATGAAAACCCTATATACCAAGTTTACCCCCCTTGGTAAAATATTTTAGGCTCTTGTCCGTCGTAGAGACAGACAGACAGAAATTTAAAAACTACTTTTTCGGATTCAGAGGGTCATGAAACGTCGAAATTCTTCAAAATCTTGAGTTCAATTTTTTTGACGATCACAATACTTTATCTACCTGTAAGTTAGCATGTAAGTAAAAATGGGGGTCCACTAATCTCATAGAGCTCTTTTGAGGGGTCCTTGACTGGTGGGTGATTGGGAACCACTGGCTGGCTTGGACGATAGAGCATCTGCTTGGATAATATATAGCACCGTGTCTTAGTACTTTTCAGATTATACACATATGCACTAATTACGCTAGTAAGTTCAGAATGAGGACGGTCGAATTTATAGGAAGTGTACCCCATTTGCGTGGTGGGAGAATGGAAGAACATTTAGTGAAACAACCCTCAGTACATCCAACCGAGATTAGGACTTCAATCTCCGTGTCATTGGCAGTTTAGTCTATTTCGAGAATAACGCCTTAGACTATGTGACCATCAAACAGGGTAATCTGCTTGTTGAACTAAGGATCCAGGTCCGGCTCTTCTAACAACTTGAAGAATTTACCATTGATGAAATTTGCAATTCTCATTTCACAGTGATAAATTAATGGCTGGGGGATTGGATGTTGTGTTTGCTCTAGAACTAAGTTAAGTCACGTGCTTATATAATCATTCGAATCATAAAGTGCATGTTAATTACCATAAATAATTGACATAGTAGTTATTAACAGTTTAAGTTAAGTGAGAGGGACGGAAAATTTAGAAAAGCACCAGCATTAGTTGGAAAAATCAAAGTGAAAATTTAAACTACTAACTATACCCAGGTGAAAAATCGCCAAGTCAACTTTATTGCTTGTCCAAATAACAGTTTTAGTTTAGTAAAATCCAGTGATGGTTCAGCTGTTTTGTGATTTTTGTGAAAATCTACACTTCAAGTCATTTATTTTATATAGGTACTTCATCAACTTTTTTTTATGACGGGAACCCTGGCCTGATATTTTGTACAGGATTATTCAACACTCAAGATACAAAATGATATAATCTCTAAGGGGTAACGGTAATCTAGTGGTCTAGGGATAAGGTGTCGGACTTCTGTTGTGGTGTGTGGGGTTCAATCCTCGGTCCCGGCACAGATTAATATGATTACCAAACCCTTCCTTCCCCTCTGACAAGACGTGTATTAATCACAACTTGTGAATGTGAAGAATGCCAGGCCCCACCGTGGTTCGGATTCCACGTTAAACTGTACGTCCTCCATTTCATCTCACAATCACCCTACCATTACACATTAGCGTAAGTGCGTACAACCCGAACGGGTGGTAAGACGCGGTGCTAATAATAATAATAATAATAATAATAATAATAATAATAATAATAAATAATAATAATAATAATAATAATAATAATAAGGGTAACACGACGATTATTTCCACGTAATGACCTTGGAGTCATTGACGGCAGTACGAGACGTCCAAGCTGGTGTTGTATGCACCTGGGGGATAGGCAACTTATCAAGCTTCAGCACATAACACGTGGAGTTTAGTGTAAATGATGATTAGTAACAGGCATTGAATTGCCTGACAGTTATCTATAGGGAAATACTGTTTTTTTAAAGATATGGTTGCTGTTCCTGTTGGTTTTGTGGCGTGCTGCATGTGTTGCCTACCCCTCAGGTGCATACTATAACGTGTATAGTTTTTATACTGGATCTCTGAATAATCCTGTACACATTAGATGATACACGCAATTAATAGAATATATACCAGTGGCAAGGCATAAATAGGTATAGCCCTGATATCACGCTTTATCAAGAGTGAACTTTGAAGAGTTTTTTAGGCAATTGAATGTACGCTAGAGGAAATTTTTACATTAATCCTGTTCCTGAAATTTAAATCCTTAGAATTAGCTGTTTTCCCTCAACCCATGACTTACACAAGTCCCATATTATCAAAATAAATATTAAATCCTTAACATAATTTTACACATAAATACGGGAAAGCAGCCCCAGGTCCACCCGGCTGATATATTAGAAACCAGGCCACCCTCATAATAAATTATATTTCAAAACTGATGCCTTTGACCAAGTTGACACAAACAAATATCTTTTTTTAGACGTTAGAGTGTGTGTATAGTTACTTGAGGGTGCCATTCTCAAATCACAGAGGGGCAGAAATACTATCATTGAAGGATTGTGTTTTTACCCCTTCCTGTCAACGTTAAATACATCGCATGGGGTTCTGGTTGTTGTGTGAACTTAATAAATAATTAGTAGGTTAAGAATATAATATCAAACACACTTGAACTTATTTTATAATGTTCGATTTATACTCCTATGATTCACTTGAAAATGTGTATTTGTGGCCAAGAGGTTTAAACTATACCTTGTCTAATTTTAATTGAAACTGGAAGTAAACAATAGACCCTCACCCCGTATTCTGAGTGAAATGTCAAATATACACGTTTTAAATATTACTAGATGTTCTAAAAAAATTTAATATATATATTTTTAGCACCACGTCACACTACCCAATCGGGTGTAATAATTACGCCAATAAGTTGGGGATTAGTAAGGTTGAATTTAGACTTAGTTTACCCGTGTTTTCGTCGAAGGAAAGTGTAAAACGATTTATCAAAAGTTCAAATAATTATGAATTGAGCCCCGATATTCTCGTCATATTCAGTTTAATATATTGTGAGAGTGACGCCTTAGAACATTCCACAACTGAATCATGCTGATCTCATTTTTACCGGTGATTTGTTTTGTTGTGATATATGAATTGAAGCGATACAAGCGTATTAGTAAATATATCAACATTCCAGACACAGATAGAATACACTCTATCATCAATAATATTATTACTTTAAATTCATAATCTATTTGTGAATGTACTAAAAATAAAATAAACCCTCATTTTATATCAACACACATATATTTAAATTAAGAACACATTTGTAAGTGATAGAGTAACTGAGTAGTAATAGCCAGGGTTTATCCAGTCAACCAGAAATTAAAATATGAAAGGGGTAACAATGTTATAGTTATTTAAATAATGTATTACGTAGAGTATGTGACGTATGCCAGTGACGTCACAAGAGAAGGACCCTGGGTATTACTAGTTAACTGTAACACTATTGTTACTATACGGGACTGGTGTGTCGATTTCCCTTAATTAATATGGGAAATCATAAAGAACTTCATTTTATCGTCGTAGATAAGGTTACAGTCTTATGGACTGAGGACGTGTTTCATCATGAGATTTACAATTGAAATTTTCTAATTACCTCCGTGTTAAGCTTCATTAAATGTCCTTTCTAGTCCCATACCACCAAGATTAAGGTGACTATAGCCCATTTGTTAAAGTAAACTTATAAAGACAATACAGTAACTCTAACAGAAAGAGAAGAAACTATGTTAGTTCAGAAGTGTAGTTATATACTTAAAGTTTATTTAACTATTCCTTAGGTTGTTTATGTTGAGAACTAGTGTCCGGTTACAATTAACTTTTAATTGTCATAATGGCTGATTAACATTCTCCCATTAAACTTAACATAACATAAAACTGGTGATGTGTGGAGATAATGTTGTTTGATATTAATCAGTGTGTTATTGAGGCTTGTATTGCTCCAAATTGATTTTGCGAATGTTAGCTATTATAATATTATGGCATTCCACAAAAATAACACACTTCAATCACGATAAGAAGCATTAATTTACAGCTGTCACATAGCTCAGGATCATATTAAGTGGAATAATTGGCATTATAATACAGGTTGCCACAATAGCTCAAGCACATATCAACCAAATTAAGATAATATATTGATATAAAGATTGTCACAGAACTCAAGATCATCTAAGGTGGGATCAGTAATATTTGAATAAAGATAATACAATTACTCAGGGTTATACTAAGTGAGACAAGAAATATTTATATGCAGGCTGCCCCCAAGCTTTGAATCATTACAGGTAATATTTTAACCTATTACATAACACAGGGCATTTAAGGTAATAATATGAATATTAATATACAAAATGTTACAGAGCTATGGGAAATGCACTCAAATAAGGAATATAAGTATACATGGATAAGGAGTTATTCGAGAAAGATGATCTATTCCGTGGTGTATGATGAGAGACTTACATGTTTAGTGAAGAATGTTAGGGCTGTGCGTGGACCTGAAAATTGCAAGAATACCTTTCTAGTGATTTTAGTAGTTGAATTAGGTATGAATTTTGATAGGAAGCGGTGAAATAATTTTAAGCAAGTAAGGGAGGAAGTTGAAAAATTACACGATAAACGTGTGAGAGTGCAAAATGAAACGATGCTAGTAAAAAAACCCTTACAAGAACATTAATGGAATGTCAAAATAAATGATAATCATAAAGAATAGGCTTGTAACAGAATAAAATAGGCTGTACTGTAGTTGAGTGCGCAAGAGATGTGTGTGGTTCTTCGGTGTTGGGAAACTTAAAAAAGGCGATGCCTGGGGGAATGAACAGGTGAAAGAAACTACGAGAGAAAATAATAAAGCATACAAACGAATGATTGCCGTGAAGAGTGAAACAGAACGTAAGAGATTGTGGGATGTACACAAAGAGAAAAAGATAAATGCAAAGAAATTAGTAAAGGAGAATAAAGAGCAAAAGAGATTAAAAAAGAAGAAAGAAGGCAGAATGATTGTGAAGGAAGTAAGAAGCGGTTTGGAAATGGGTAAATAGAACAAGATAAGTAGTGCAAGGAAAGACCTATGGCATTAAGAATTAACGCGGCGAGAGGACTTGGGATAACAGCAGTATATGAGAGCGATGAAGGGAGTATTTTGAGCAATTGTATGAAAACATAAAGAAAGTATCAGAAAATAGGAAAATGTTATGAAGACTGAATGAATTTACGAGGCTGAGGCGTATATAGCTATACAAGTGTTAAAGAATGGCAAAGCTGTGGTGTGAGTTTTTCAATATGTGTGTTGGAATTTAAAACGTTTCTAATGACTGGAAGAATGGGGTAATAGTTCTTTTATACAAAGGCAAAGGCAGTAAGAGTGAATGTAATAATTATAGTGCAATTAGTTTTTTGGGTATTATAGTCAAAGTTTTTGGGAGAGTCTTAATTTGATTAAAGAGTGCGTGAAGAAACTGTGGACAAGTTTTGGTGTGCGCAATGTGGCTTCATGCTAGGTAGAGGCTGCATGGACCAACTATTTGCATTGCAGCAAGTGATAGTGAAATGTATGGCAGTAAGGTAAAAAGTTTACTGTGGATTCGTTTATCTGGAAGATTCGTAAGATCAGAAGAACAGGAGTATGTTATGGAATGTCCTGAGAAAGTATGCTGTGGATTCGTTTATCTGGAAGATTCGTAAGATCGGAAGAATAGGAGTATGTTATGGAATGTCCTGAGAAAGTAAGCTGTGGATGCATGATTAGTAACTGCAATTATATTGGTGTATGCCAAAAGTAATGAGTGCGTTAGCGTGGATGATGCTTTGGCCTTTGGGTGAATGGTTTGACAGAGACAAGGGTGTTAACCAAGTTTGGGATATGTCTCACTGGTTGTTTAATGTAATCATGTATAAGTGTATGAGGGATGCTTGTGAGGAAGCCGTTAGTGTACAAATTGGCAATGTGAATGTAAGAGTACTGATATATGCAGATGATTCCGTATTAATGGCTAAGTATGAAAATGACTAGTGGAATGCGTTAAATTATTTGAATGTAGAGACAGTAATAATGAATCTAGGTATACATGTCTGCAAATCTAAGGTGATAACTTTTGATAAGGACGGATCAATAAATGTTTGTGAGCTTAATATAAATAAAACAACTGTTAGAACATATGAATGATTTTGTGTATCTGGGCATAATGTTCTGTAAGAATAGAAAGATTGATGACGAATTTGAGAAATGGGTGAATGCATCCCTGAAAGTATTTGGGTGTATGTGGACTATTTATTGGAAAGAATGAAGTAGTATCGAAAAAGGCAAAGTCTGCAAGGATAGGGAATTATGAAGAAAGTTAATGAGGATGGATTAAGTACTGAGTTGTTTTATGAGCCATATGCCTAACATGTAGGAACCACGTGATTATATATATATATATATATATATATATGTGTGTGTGTGTTTATGTATGTATGGATTAAACATGTATTTATACTTTTGTAGATAATTCATACTCTATTTCTTAACAATCACTATATATATATATATATATATATATGCTTTATGAGTTTTGAATCATGAATATTAAAAAATATATTCATCTTACAAACGATTAAATATAGTATTAATCTTGATGCATACATTCTCCTAAATATAATTTGAGTTTCTTCAATAGATGTCAAAGGAAAGCTATGTTATTTATAAAACCCTTATAAAACATTCATTTGTAAATTGTAAATTTTAGACCTTAATATTTATAAAACACTTCCCAAGGTTTTACTCAAACGATTCCCATACCTTTGGATCTATTAAATTTTAATATAACGATGATTAAAACAAATGTATAAAATTAAATACTTTTTGAAAACTATTTTATCTCTGAATAAGATATGTATTGAACTTTTGATTTGTAAGCAATATACTTACAGTCTATTTCAAGCAATGTAATAAATTTGAAGGGTAAAGAAGAGTTGGCATTTGATACATTGCCAACGTTAATTCTCATAATGATAAGAATCGTACTAACAAGTCAACTTTGACATCAAGCAATAAAAACACGAAATAATATGAATAAATAAGTTGAAATTTGAAAAGCACATCATGGAACTTTAATATTTCTTTCTTTCTTTTAATTGGGCTAAGTGCACCGGGTTGATTATGATTGATCATGTTGTCGCTTGCCACCCCCTCAACAAACTGACTAGCTCAAAGTACAAAACCAAGCAAGGAATTTAAAATAGAGTTTTCAAGAAGTTAATAATTGTCTTTTAGAACTGCCATTATTATTTTCTGTGAGAATTCTTTAATAAAGTACTTCTAAAGAAGTATTTTTTTCTTTGAGTGAATTTAATCATGACTTGAACACATAAATAAGAGAAAAAATTTTAATTTTAATTTAGTATTGGATTTGTGGACTGGTATACAACGTTGAGAAATGAAGAAATCTAAAATACTTTGTTGTACGGTAATTGCTTTTTGAACCGAAATGTCACTACATATATATAATGTACTATTATAAAATAGATCTTAAATAATGTTCAGATGTATTTTGGTTTATACAAAATAACATTTTGAAGTACATCCGTGATCACATGCTCTAATGTGTTAATCACACAAGGTATAGGACTGCTAGTGACAGGAAACTTCGGGTTTGACGCCTGGTAGTGTTTAACGAGATTTTTTTTTCCTAAACTGTTTTACACTATTCATAAAGGATAATGTGAGTACATCTCCTCAAAATTGGACCATCATCATTACTAAATAATTGTGAATAAGTACATACGCCGGACATGTAATAAGAAACGCTGAAAAACCAAAATAAATGTCAAAATTTTGTTAGTAAAGATAAGGAAGAATATAAACTCTTCTCTGTTTATCTTGTCCAATAAACTTTATGACTAAAGGATTAGTATTTACCATTTTATTATTCTTTAGGGAGGGGTAGCAAAATAAATACATTATTATAATTCTTTTTATAGCTCCACGTCTTACTAGCCGTTCAGGTTATGTGCTTGTACAAAATTAATCTTCATCTATATATATAATACAATTCTAGATCTGTCTGTACGTTTGATTTCATCTGTTTGTTTCCGATAAATCAAAAAGTCCTTATCGGACCGAGATGTGAATTCTTCGGCTGCACTCCTTATATTTAAAAATAAACGGTAAGCTAAATATATATATTCATGCTATCTCATCAGCGAGCCAAGCAGTGTAAAAAAAACCGACTGTGGTTGTGATTACACATATGTTTTAAATTCGTAATTATTCAAACATAATATGCATTGCAACAATTGATTGAGAAATGTATGGCAGTAAAGTAGAAAGTGTGTTATGCATATTTGGTTGATCTGAAGAAAGCCTAAGATTGTGTGTATACGAGTATTGGTTGATCTGAAGAAAGCCTACGATTGTGTGTATACGAGTATTGGTTGATCTGAAGAAAGCCTACGATTGTGTGTATACGAGTATTGGTTGATCTGAAGAAAGCCTACGATTGTGTGTATACGAGTATTGGTTGATCTGAAGAAAGCCTACGATTGTGTGTATACGAGTATTGGTTGATCTGAAGAAAGCCTACGATTGTGTGTATACGAGTATTGTTTGATCTGAAGAAAGCCTACGATTGTGTGTATACGCGTATTGGTTGATCTGAAGAAAGCCTACGATTGTGTGTATACGAGTATATTAAGAAATTTATAAGAGAGTAAGCCTATAGTGTGGATGCATGATTAGTAAATTTAATTATGGCGGTGTATGATAAAAGTAAATCATGCGTTACTGTGAATGGCGCTTTGAGAGGATGGTTTGTGATTGAACAGTGCGTTTGACACGGTTGTGTTATGTCTCCATTGTTGTTTAATGTATTCATGGATAAGTGTGTAAGGTATCCTTGCAAGGACATGGTTGGTGTGAAGATGATTCCGTATTAATGGCTGAGATTGAACGTGATTTACAGAATGCATTAAATTGTTTAAATGTAGGGATTGGCATAATGGATCTTCATATAAATGTCTCCAAAACCAAGTTGATAATTTTTAGAAGGAGGGTTCTGTAAATGATTGTCAGCTTGATATAAATATGAAAATGTTAGAACAAGTGAATGATTTTGTGTATCTAAATAGAATGTTCTGTAAAAAAAAAATATAAGGATAGAATATGAAATAAACAGACGGGTGAATGCATCTTGGAAAGTAGTTGGATCTTTGTAAACTATTGCGAAGAATTAAGTTGTATTGAACAAGGCAAAATTGGCAGTATATAAAAGTGTGTTAACGCCAACATTGTGTTATTTTATGTTGATCGTGGGTTTGTCAGGAGAAACACAAGAGCAAGGTGAATGTGGTTAGAATGAGATATCTAAGAAATTTATGTGGAAATACTAGTATGTACAGAGTCAGTAATAATTACGTGCTGAAAGATTGCGGCTTGAAAGGGAATCCAATAGATAAATGACAAAGAAGCGCCTGGCGTTATTTGAGCATGTAAACAGGATAAATGTGGATCTAGTGACCATGCAAATATATGAAGATAGATTGTGTGTGTGTGGTTAAAAAGGAAGGGGTAAGTTATGTATGACGTGACTAAATGTTGTAGACGAATGTTTGAAAAAGAGAAACATTAAGAGTTTAAAGAACATGTATGACTGGGTGAATGGATGTTGTTGAAGCGAAGGGAATATGCAAGCCGAAGAGTGGAGAAAGTTATCGATGATGGATTAAGTACGGAGTTTTTTTAGCTTTAAGCGCAGTTTCTTGCTTACCTTGTAAGGGAACGTAGTGATTAGGCCTGTGTATGTATGTATGTAATGTATGTATGTAATGTATGTATGTATGTATGTATGTTTGTATGTATGTATGTATGTATGTATGTATGTATGTTGTATGTATGTTTGTATGTATGTATGTGTGTATGTATGTATGTATGTATGTATGTATGTATGTATATATGTATGTATGTATGTATGTATGTATGTATGTATGTATGTATGTATGTATGTATGTATGTATGTATGTGTGTATATATGTATGAATGTCAAATATATTAATTTTACTCTTAATGTATATATCTTCTGTGTAAGTCTCCTTGAAAATGTGGGTTTTGGAATTGGCAACGAGTGTTTGGGAGGTATGCTTTCAGTCATTTTATACATTCACATTGGAAGGTAAATAGAGTTCATTTCTCAAATTTAAAATCAACATCAATTAACTTTCACCTGTCTTTTGACTTTAATATACATTGAAAAAGATAAATTTAAATTCATGCGTACCGCCTAGCTAATATTAAACAGTGCATGGTAAATAAAAAAGATGTATAGTAAAATGGGTTGACTAAAGTCTAATAATAAAATATAATGCATGTCTTTCATTGTGCACTGCAACAATAAGAGAATCACTTCCAGCGTGCTTGCATTTGCGTCTTGATTAAAGATATTATTTTTTTGGTTATTTTATTGTTTTGTATGTAAACTAGGTTTATTAATTTTGTTAATTTGATAGTAACATTAAACTATTTATTTTGTTGTCCATTACAAATGTACCTCTACGATATAGCTCTTATTCAGTTATTTATTAATTTTTTTCTTTTGATAGTAAACTAAAATAGCTTCTTTTAACACTCATTGCAACAATTATTATTTCAATTAATAGAGGTAGTTTACTGTTATCGTTCGTGCATTTGAGTCTTAAATTTAGGTAAGTCTTTAGTAATTTTATTCTTTTGCTTACGCATTATTTCTGTTTAGTTTTGTTTCTTGTTACTAAATCAACAGTACAATTTTATTTGGTATGATGGAGCGAATAATATTGCGTGCTTCTCTTCAATTTGTTTAATTTCTATTTCTTAAATAATAAGTACAGTATAAACATATAATAAAACTCTAAGATTTGTCTGCTCCTCGAATTTTATGGAGTTTTACTTTACCTTGGCAGTATAAACAATAAGAATACCAACTAATTAACTTTTAGAATATTGTTCGCCTGTTTTGTTTCCAGTAAACTCAAAAAGTATTCAGGTAACATGGTGGTCTAGAGGTAAGGTGTCAGACTTAAGTGCTTGGGGTACGGGGTTCAATCCTTGGTCCCAGCACAGATTTATTTGATTGCCAAACCCTTCCTTCACCTCTGAAAAACACGTGTATTAATCACATCTTGTGAATGTGAGGAATTCCAGGCCTCCACCGTGGTTCGGATTCCACATAAACTGTAGGTCCTTCATTTCATCTCACAATAAACCTACCATTACACATTAGCGTAGGTGCTTACAACTCAAACGGTTATCAAGGCGTGGTGCTAATAAAAAAAGTATTCACAAGATCAAGACCAGATTTCTTCTGTTCTACTCCTTAATTTTCAGTGAACTGTGCTTAGATATATACCATCACGCTTTCTCATCAACTACCGAAGTAATGTTGTAAAAGCAGGATGTAAGCAGTGAATATTCGTTGCGGCTGATATTGTGGGTACAGAAGATGACAATCTATATAAGCAAGGGTATGGAGGGGAGGAGATTGTGTGAGTCCCTGTTTATTCGGTAATCTTCGTACGCATATACAACTTTGCTCCCTAATAAGTTTAATTTCATTTGTTAAATTGGACTAAAACGTAAGTTTGTTCATATGCAAATATTATAAATATCTTAAAATTACAATTAAATTAAAGAAAACCCATTACATTCCATGTTTAATCATCAATGCATTGACTTTAATTTCTTTCTTATCTTAACTGATTAATTTTTCTCCTTACCGTGACACTAAATTGTCTCCAAATCTTGGCAACTTGTTTTATAATTCGACTCCTTCCTAAAACTATTGTTTTGGAACAGTTTTGAACTCTAATCGAGGACAGTGAGCAACATTACTTTGTAACAATACAAGTGTTGTATTGTACAGTACAATCGAAGCCCCACCCAACGCGATGCTGCATATACTATCGTCCGAATCATACTACCCACTCCAAGAAACGTCGACATTAATTCAAATCACCTACAATAGTATTCTTCACTATTGTAGTTCCATGTCACTTCAAGCAATATATAAACAATATATTTGAATATAATTCACTATCAACACTCAATGTTCCAACCGGGCTGTCTTAGATGCATCGGGTGGGCGTTTTTCCTGCACACCTGGCGAAACCTGTTCTCTGACGTCAGCAGCCATCAGCCAAAAATATGTTTTGTCAACAAACCTGAGTATCGTCTACAAAAAGCGGGATCACCAATCAGCGACCTACAAGCTAGTTGGCGTACGTGCCAGTGAAGGCATGCCCCTCCACGCTGCGGCGTCACCCGGCTTAAAATGGACTATTCCTACCAAAATTCCTACGAAGTTAGCTCACTATATAATATGGATGTTGGGAAGATATTATTCGACTATGGAATTCGGCACCGGCGAGGATGGACCTCTCTTAGAGTTATTAAATGTTAGATTATTGAATTTGACACCAGCGAGAAATATGTATAATTATGATATAACTTTACTTTGGAAAGGTTAAATGTTTCGTAAGGTGTGTAGATAATCAGACGCCTTTGTAACAATTTAGAAAGGCTCTTCAAGCTTTTAATATTTTACTTGTATAGATATTGATTTACTGTTTATTAATAGCTTTTGATATAATGCTAACTTGGTATAATTGCATTAATCTGCTTTAGCATTAATGTATTCAACTATGTTTTTATCCGTTATACTAGATAATTGAAGAGATTAAGGTCACTAAAATTACTGTTTGTTATTTTTTGAATGAATTAAATTACTCTTTACATTTAACTCTTGCTTGTTCTATTTTCTCTTTAATATTGTTATGTTAGATGACTCCATCTTATCCTTGTAGTATTTTTGTTAGTGACCTATTCCTACGAGGTAAAGAACTGAGTAAGGGTGTGTTACAACTTGGTATGATTGACTTGTAAATTAATACAATTCAATGCTCCACAAGGTATAGTTAGTATAATCCATGAGATAATGTTGAAACTCTCGTGAAAGGACTGTGAGATGATTGTGCTAATTCAATGCTCCACAAGATATAGTTAGTATAATCCATGGGACAATGTTGAAACTCTCGTAAAAGGCCATGAGATGATTGTTTTAATTCAATGATCCTCAAGGTATAGTTAGTATAATCCATGAGAAATGTTGACACTTTCGTGAAAGGACCGTGAGATGATTGTTCTAATTCAATGCTCCACAAGGTATAGTTAGTATAATCCATGAGATAATGTTGACACTTTCGTGAAAGAACTGCGAGATGATTGTGCTAATTCAATGCTCCACAAGATATAGTTAGTATAATCCATGAGATAATGTTGAAACTCTCGTGAAAGGACCGTGAGATGATTGTTCTAATTCAATGCTCCACAAGGTATAGTTAGTATAATCCATGGGACAATGTTGAAACTCTCGTAAAAGGCCATGAGATGATTGTTTTAATTCAATGATCCACAAGGTATAGTTAGTATAATCCATGAGATAATGTTGACACTTTCGTGAAAGGACCGTGAGATGATTGTTCTAATTCAATGATCCACAAGGTATAGTTAGTATAATCCATGAGATAATGTTGACACTTTCGTGAAAGAACTGCGAGATGATTGTGCTAATTCAATGCTCCACAAGATATAGTTAGTATAATCCATGAGATAATGTTGAAACTCTCGTGAAAGGACCATGAGATGATTGTTCTAATTCAATGATCCACAAGGTATAGTTAGTATAATCCATGAGATAATGTTGACACTTTCGTGAAAGAACTGCGAGATGATTGTGCTAATTCAATGCTCCACAAGATATAGTTAGTATAATCCATGAGATAATGTTGAAACTCTCGTGAAAGGACCATGAGATGATTGTTCTAATTCATTACTCCACAAGATATAGTTAGTATAATCCATGAGATAATGTTGAAACTCTCGTGAAAGGACCGTGAGATGATTGTTCTAATTCAATGCTCCACAAGATATAGTTAGTATAATCCATGGGACAATGTTGAAACTCTCGTAAAAGGCCATGAGATGATTGTTTTAATTCAATGATCCTCAAGGTATAGTTAGTATAATCCATGAGATAATGTTGACACTTTCGTGAAAGGACCGTGAGATGATTGTTCTAATTCAATGCTCCACAAGGTATAGTTAGTATAATCCATGGGACAATGTTGAAACTCTCGTAAAAGGCCATGAGATGATTGTTTTAATTCAATGATCCTCAAGGTATAGTTAGTATAATCCATGAGATAATGTTGACACTTTCGTGAAAGGACCGTGAGATGATTGTTCTAATTCAATGCTCCACAAGGTATAGTTAGTATAATCCATGAGATAATGTTGACACTTTCGTGAAAGAACTGCGAGATGATTGTGCTAATTCAATGCTCCACAAGATATAGTTAGTATAATCCATGAGATAATGTTGAAACTCTCGTGAAAGGACCGTGAGATGATTGTTCTAATTCAATGCTCCACAAGGTATAGTTAGTATAATCCATGAGATAATGTTGACACTTTCGTGAAAGGACCGTGAGATGATTGTTCTAATTCAATGCTCCACAAGGTATAGTTAGTATAATCCATGGGACAATGTTGAAACTCTCGTAAAAGGCCATGAGATGATTGTTTTAATTCAATGATCCTCAAGGTATAGTTAGTATAATCCATGAGATAATGTTGACACTTTCGTGAAAGGACCGTGAGATGATTGTTCTAATTCAATGCTCCACAAGGTATAGTTAGTATAATCCATGAGATAATGTTGACACTTTCGTGAAAGAACTGCGAGATGATTGTGCTAATTCAATGCTCCACAAGATATAGTTAGTATAATCCATGAGATAATGTTGAAACTCTCGTGAAAGGACCGTGAGATGATTGTTCTAACTCAATGCTCCACAAGATATAGTTAGTATAATCCATGAGATAATGTTGAAACTCTCGTGAAAGGACCATGAGATGATTGTTCTAATTCATTACTCCACAAGATATAGTTAGTATAATCCATGAGATAATGTTGAAACTTTCGTGAAAGAACTGCGAGATGATTGTGCTAATTCAATGCTCCACAAGATATAGTTAGTATAATCCATGAGATAATGTTGAAACTCTCGTGAAAGGACCGTGAGATGATTGTTCTAATTCAATGCTCCACAAGGTATAGTTAGTTAATCCATAGGACAATGTTGAACCTCTCGTAAAAGGCCATGAGATGATTGTTTTAATTCAATGATCCACAAGGTATAGTTAGTATAATCCATGAGATAATGTTGACACTTTCGTGAAAGAACTGCGAGATGATTGTGCTAATTCAATGCTCCACAAGGTATAGTTAGTATAATCCATGGGACAATGTTGAAACTCTCGTAAAAGGCCATGAGATGATTGTTTTAATTCAATGATCCACAAGGTATAGTTAGTATAATCCATGAGATAATGTTGACACTTTCGTGAAAGGACTGTGAGATGATTGTGCTAATTCAACTGGCAGTGTTCAGTGGAAGGAGAGTTTTCTCTTACTACTTTTACTACTACTACTACTACTACTACTACTACTACTACTACTACTGCTAATAATAATAAAAGTATGGGTCACTATGTAACCACATGAGTGTTGAGAAGTACTTACGCCTGAAAGCGGGACTCTAGTTGAGTGGTTAGAACGACAGACATTCGGACTAAGTGGTGGTTAGACAGAGAGGAAGGGCATCACAAATACAGAACCACAAGACAAAAAGAAGAAATAAAAATAAAATAAATGAGCAAAAAAAAAAAAAAGTGAGCCATGAGCAAATGTGAAGGCATGAAGAAAGCACCACACAAACAGAAACTAAGACAGGGTAAAGACGCGAGATAAAAGTCCCAGATAGTGTTTCTCAAACTGTGGTATATGGTAGTGTTTCCAAAACTGTGGTCTATGGTAGTATTTCCAAAACTGTGGTCTATGGTAGTATTTCCAAAACTGTGGTCTATGGTAGTATTTCTCAAACTGTGGTCTATGGTAGTGTTTCCAAAACTGTGGTCTATGGTAGTATTTCCAAAACTGTGGTCTATGGTAGTATTTCTCAAACTGTGGTATATGGTAGTGTTTCCAAAACTGTGGTCTATGGTAGTATTTCCAAAACTGTGGTCTATGGCAGCGTTTCTCAAACTGTGGTCCATGGTAGTGTTTCTCAAACTGTGGTCTATAGTTGTGTTTCTCAATTTGTGATTTATAGTGGTGTTTCTCAAACTGTGGTCTATGGCGGTGTTTCTCAAACTGTGGTATATGGTAGTGTTTCTCAAACTGTGGTCTCTGGTAGTGTTTCTCAAACTGTGGTCTATAGTAGTATGTCTCAAACGATGATCTATGGTAGTGTTTCCCAAACTGTGATCTATGGTAGTGTTTTTCAAACTGTGGTCTATGGCGGTGTCTCTCAAACTGTGGTATATGGTGGTGTTTCTCAAACTGTGGTATATGGTAGTGTTTCTCAAACTGTGGTCTATGGTAGTGTTTCTCAAACTGTGGTCTATAGTTGTGTTTCTCAATTTGTGATTTATAGTGGTGTTTCTCAAACTGTGGTCTATGGCGGTGTTTCTCAAACTGTGGTATATGGTAGTGTTTCTCAAACTGTGGTCTATGGTAGTGTTTCTCAAACTGTGGTCTATAGTTGTGTTTCTCAATTTGTGATTTATAGTGGTGTTTCTTAAACTGTGGTCTATGGTAGTGTTTCTCAAACTGTGGTCTATAGTTGTGTTTCTTAATTTGTGGTTTATAGTGGTGTTTCTCAAACTGTGGTCTATGGTGGTGTTTCTCAAACTGTGGTATATGATGGTGTTTCTCAAACTGTAGTATATGGTGGTGTTTCTCAAACTGTGGTCTATAGTAGTATGTCTCAAACGATGATCTATGGTAGTGTTTCCCAAACTGTGATCTATGGTAGTGTTTTTCAAACTGTGGTCTATGGCGGTGTCTCTCAAACTGTGGTATATGGTGGTGTTTCTCAAACTGTGGTCTATAGTAGTATTTCTCAAACGATGATCTATGGTAGTGTTTCCCAAACTGTGATCTATGGTAGTATTTTTCAAACTGTGGTCTATGGCGGTGTCTCTCAAACTGTGGTATATGGTGGTGTTTCTCAAACTGTTCTCTATGGTGGGGTTTCTCAAAATGTTCTCTATGGTGGGGTTTCTCAAACTGTGGTCTGGGGCAGTTTCCAGGTGGTCTGCACAAATGAATTGTCTGACACAATTGCCTTTTATATTTAAAAAGTATATTAAAATAACGAGTCAATAATCTAACCTCAAATGATTTTCAGGTAAAGAATGTAAATTTTCGACCATTGTACAATATTAAACTATTTGTTATTTGAAGAATTCAATCGAAATAAAAACAACACCTTACGGACAGGCAGAATAGCTGTAGGGATATGGGGCACATTAAAAGTAAAGATTTTTCATAATTTCAAGGTCAACCTTTTTTAAAACAAAATATTACAATTAAGGTAAGGATGAAGGGAATGCGATTGAAGGTCAGTGTTTTATCAGTTTCTTATAGAAAAACTTTTGTTTGGCCAAAATAAATAATACATAGATCCATTACAATCACAGGGTTTAACTTTCTTCTCGTGGTTATATTATCGGTTGTTGAATACCTGTCAAGGGTGTCCTGGAATTTAATGACAAATTTTTCTCTTCATTTAAAAGGTTTCTCCTTTATTGCCGCTATGCCCTTGACATATATTCAACAACTGTTGCCATGTGAAGAAAATTATACTTTATGTATCTACAAGAACACATGTCTATTCTCTTGTTCCCTACATCCTCATATTAACATGCTAGCTCCAATAAGTCGACTATTACTGCGCTCCGAGACGAATGTCTCCTAATTGAAGATGTTGACTCACGACGCCAGAGTTGGATGTAGGTGGTATGGCAGTAGAAGTTGAACCTTCCCTCCAACATCCTGTAATTGTATTTGATGTACGACAGTTAACAGCAGGGGAGCAGTCTGACGAAATGGAATCTGACATGGAAGTGCGTACGAAGCAGAGATATGTTATTGAATTCCCTCATTCGGAAGTAATTGAACCTGTAGACATTTTTCGACGCTTGCTGAAGATTTATAAAGGCTAAACATTGGATGTGAGCACAGAGAGGTGGTGAGTGGCGCGTTTCATCAGTGGTGACAGGGATGTGAGAGACAAGACAAGTCCCGGACCCCCCTGGACAACTGTCATCGGCCCACCGAAAGAAGAACGCCTCGATCAGCTCGTACGAACGACTCGGTGAACTACAACTAAGGAACTTTGTACAAAGATTAATTTTGGCTTCAATGCGTTAGAAACGATGTTGGCAATTTGTACATATCACCGGAACAGAAATACCTTCGAATGTAAGTCTATCAGGACCTGCTGAACCACTACGATAATGAAGGTGACAGTTTCCTAGATCGCATTATCCACGGTGACGAAACGTGTTGTCAACACTTCGAGCTGGAATCAAAACGACAGTCCATGGAGTGGCAACATGCAAACCCCCCACCAAAGAAAAATCTCAAGACGCGGTCATTGGCAGGTAAAGTATTGAGATAGGAAAGACGGAATGCTCCTGGATTTTTTGAAACCCGGTCAAAACATAAACTCTGACCGCTACATCACAACGATGATCAAGCTGAAGGCCCAAAATTCCAGAGTGAGGTCAGATAAAAAGCCAAACATTCGTTTGCAGCTGGTCTGAATGGTCTGTCCCAACACACCCGTAGAATTTGGCACCTTCTGACTTCCCTCTGTTAGGACTGACGAAAGATTGACCACACGGTCAACATTTCCCTGGAATCGACGACATCATCGCAGCTGTGAAAAAGTTGGTAGCTTCTCCAGGTGCAGATTTTTACTGGCACGGTATGCAGACTCTTGTTTATCGTTGGCGATGATGCATAGCCAGTGGTGATGAATATGTGGAAATGTAATATTTTGTAAATTACAGCATTCTCTACCCATGTGAATTATCATGCTCCCTCTATGTGTTGTATTTTCCGTGAAATACATAGGAGGCATTAGTTTGTTCCACAATCACAGTTCATTATAAAAAGGATAAGCCAATATTCATGAGCAACAGATTATATGAATTAAATTGATAGTAGATTTAGGGCCAGTCTCATATTCAGACTTATTGTGCCTCAAGTGTGGTGCTACACTAAATACAAGACGACGCTTACCTAGACCAGAATGGAATAAGCCAGTTTCATATGGGAGGTTGGCCCATTCCATTCGAGTTTAAGTAGGTGTCCTCTTTTATATTTTAATATCGAGCCGCACTTGAGTTGTGCTATCTTGACTATGAAACTTGCCCTCAGTATCATCTCTAGCTGAGAGATAAGCCTCTTCCTAAGAACATTGAGCTGTAAGATGTATATATAAAATGCTATCTTAACAGTTTGATAAACAATTTCCTGATTTGACAAGAGACAGGTAGGTGTAGGTGTCATATTATGATGGGTGTCTAGTATGTGCATGGTCCACTTATCAAGTGATCCGCTTTTGGAGAAAGTTTGAGAAACACTGGAATAAGGAAATATAAATCAGGGAGAATGTTTCCAACAGTAGCCTACCTTTAGCCCTAATTATATTAATGACTAATTTTCAGGTGACGAGTTTGGGAGAGCGAATTCGCATTAGCATGGAGATGGTATGAGAAAACCACAGTGATAGATCACATGTAGAAAATCAGTCCCAGTGCACCCAGCATCGGTTTAGGAGCTCAACTTACTTGTCACCGGCAATTCAGTATATTATAATCTTGACACCCTAGACCAGGTAACCATCGATTAGGGCACTAATATTGTTTGGAAAATCGACGAGAAAATATATGTGTATTTTAACAACTCTGTGGAAATGTGCTGGTGTATTTAATATATATATTTATTTGGATCTATGCTGAATTATATCTAAACTAGGGGATTAGGATTAGAAGAGTGAAGTTACCAGTGAACCTAAAATATGATATATGTATGTTTTTCACTGTGTCAGGTTACACTTATATTAACTACGTTAAATTGATAAGGAAAAGGAGGGTAGTGCTTAAAAGAAGCGTACCAACATTTACTATTTAGGTAAGAAACCATCCAAAGTACACCTAGCTGGAATTCAAACCCAACCTCTCCTTTACCATAGAACAGAATAAATGAGCTCAACATTTAAACCACGTATCACACCGACGTGGATCACAATATCATAGAACCTTTAAGGTATTATAATCCTCTGTAATTTACACTTGTTAAAATAACAATGTATTGTTGGGAAATATTTTAACTAAACACCTTAACCTCATAACATCCCATTTGGGTGGGCATGTGAGCTAAGGAGTTAATATAGTTAAGTCAAATTTTCAGCTGTCAAAGAGATCGTAATTTGAATCCAGGTGGGGGTACTTCACTTTTTTTCTCCTCTATAAATGGCTTCCCACTCTCCATATACGCAAATGCGGTTAAATTTCCACTAAAATCTACCTTTCTCAACCATTTAAATTTGTGTGGTTGTATTTGGATAGCCTGGACGTGTAGTAAGGCACGATCTAAAACAAACTTATTTCAGCGTATGCTACAAGGGTTTGTAGGCTAGACAATGCTGGTCTACTGGCAGTGCCGGCCGGATATGCAACCGTCTTTTGAGGTTGGGGCGCCATAAAGGTGCGGTTACTTCGCTCCGATGAGATGAGGTGATGATGATGATTATTATTATTGGTGCCATTAGAAATATTAAACCTAACTTAAGCCTAAATAACTAAACCATGGTAGTCATTTGAACAATTCTCCTTTCGGCTCTATATCATTGTTACCTCCAGGAATCTAACTCGGTACATCTAGATTAGTAGTCAGGATACCTGACCACTAAAACTTAACAAACAAAAACTTAATCATACCACAAGAACGAGCGCCATCCATGTCGGCGGAAGACATCGTGGTAACGAATTGGTAGAAATAGACATAGATGATTATAAAGTGTCGGTGACCTAAATAAGTTGAAAGTACGCAGCAATAAATTGATGCCAACTTTGAGATAAAAGTTCTCGTTAAACTTTCATGAACTAACTACCAACTAATTTTGGAAGCTGCATACGGCTGCGAAGTTACAATAAAATTACTTTTATTAGTATTGTCTCTGGTGACACCTTCACGTCTAGACCAAGTGTATGTATAAAGTTGAAAAATTAACTAAATATCGATTAAAAACAAAAACAAATTTTACTTTAAATTATATATAAAATAACGTGCGTCCCCTCTAAAATAGATACATTCCGAGTATGTTTGGAAGTTCAATATGAACATTATTTTATATCTTATAAAACTTCTCTCGATAAAATCTATTTTTGTTTACCTATGGTTTTTTTAGTTTTGACTTGTTTTGTTTCATTCTATGTTCGTAATCAACAGCCCCTCAGTCTTCTACTTGCAAGTATTGAGATCCAGTAGCACAAAACGACAACTTAGTTAGCCCAGAAATAACGTGGAAATAACATTCCCTATTATTGGAATATCCTAAATGTAATTTTGATTAGAATTTGTCTTCACGGTAAATATTTTATATTCTCAAAAAACTATGTGCATATCTAGAAAATATTATATTTATTATAGTTCTTTATGCTAACAAACAAAATAAATGGTAGGGCTCACTGCACAGACTTTATCTCGCTTTTAACTTAAATATAAATTTATTAAACTCACAGGATTTGTTAAATGAAATAATAGGTCCACACATTATTGTAGAATCATTACACCAAAGATCATAAATTAAATAATACACACTTTTACTTAATCTACGCCTTTATAAACTAGGAACATAGCGATAGAAAAAATGAGACCACCAAAGAGCATACGAATAAAAATCATTTTCAAAGAATTGAACCAAAAATTACGTATATTTGCTCAGAAAATATTGGTTTTATAAAAATATATTTCATATAAAAGATTGTTATCTTTAATTGTAATACAACTTTACAATGATAAACTATTTCTTATCTCAAATAGTTGCAGATAAATGATCAAAATTGTAGAATTTCCTTAATGTAAAGAACCCTAAAATTCATTTTCATGAAAAAATGAGAATTGACATCTTGTTTATAGTAATAAATAATGTCTAGGTATAAAATGTAATCAAGATCGTTAAATAGAATTTCGAGAAAATAGATTTTTTCTCTTTCTGCTCTTCAGTAAGCTACCCTTAAATTTGGGGTTGGATATCTAATTCCAAGAAATCCTCGGGGGGACATTATAAAAACTCCAGATACCAATATTGGGCCCAATCGATAAAAACAAGTTTCGGTTCTAGCTTGAGGTACGAACAGACGGCATTGAGAGAACAACATTTTTAATTTCAGGCCGTTATGAAACTTCGACTTCGACATTTATCACTCGAGTTCGATTCTTTTTTAGACGATCACAATACTTTCCCTCCGAGGTGTCGAGAGAAAGTAAAAAATAACAAAAGGTAGTCGCACAAAAAGATCTATAATCTGTAGGCAAATTTTTAATTTCTGCCCTTCTTTAGTTTATTGCTGACATTTGACTACAACCACGTATATTTATCGACATCCATTTGACTACTTATACATACATGTGTCGATGATTACTTCAATAAACAGATATTAACACCTATTTGATTACTTCAAAAGTCATGTATCGATAACTACACAATGCGGTTTTCATATGCAAATGGAAGTTCTGAGCATTTAAAAACGCTAAAACAATCTTCAACTAGCTTAGACTGTTATGTTGTTATCTTGTTAGAAATGATTTTATTTGTCTGTGGAAGGTTAGATTTACATACGTCCCACAGCATTTATATATATATATATATATATATATATATATATGTGTGTGTGAGTACATATTATTCCTACACGTTCGGGTTATACACTTATGTTCTAATAACTAAACTAATCTAATAATGATTAAGAAGATTGAATTTGAGTAAGTGTATCCCAAATTTGCGTTGAGAGAGAGTGGAAAACCACCCTAAATACACCCAACTGAGATCTAACCACTATATCCCCTCTCCCACCTGACTCTAAAGTTGGCTTAAACTCAAAATGTAAACATTTTCTAAGCTATTTCGGACTTTTACCATCAGATATTGGTAAATGCTAGGATATACAGGTAAATTCTAAGATTTACTGATCTTCATACTCCCACAGTAACATATACAACTTCGCGTCTTACTTGGCATCTGGACTGTACGTTTTTAACGACAATAATAGGCTAGGATTTATGAAGGTAAAAATGAAAGGCGGTGTACGCACAATTGTGCGTAGGGTGAGTGTGAATAAATCACCCTCAGTACTCCTACCCTAACATTTAGTCTGCGTGTCCACCGTTGTGGGTATCTAGTGGGTTAATACATTTTTATCATCCCAAGATTTCAGCGGTAGATGTCACACACTAATATTTTTGTTTATATGTAATTTAAAGTGTGGCTCCTTAACTAAAGTTCAAATTGACTTTTTAATACATTTTTAATGCGAAAATATTTACAAAAATGGCCTTAAAATGATTTTGGTCAACAAGTCCTAAAAATCGCCATGCAGACCAAATATCTGATCAGATTTTCTCGATATTATAAGAATACTGCCTTCTCCCTCTCGATCAAACATTATTGATGTCCGTGTAATATCCACAATTTTTTTTAAATAAAAAAGCGACGGTTGCAATTTTGAATGTGCACATTTTATGTGACAGGGGTGTACAGAAAGGATGAGAGTGTTTCGCATGGCCTATTACAGCCCTGACTAACTTACGGTTCTCACGCAACCATATATTTATTAAAATCACAAAAGATGTATGTATTAGTATTCATTCGTATGATTCATCTAGAGGTTAGTGTACTTGATTGAGTAGTGCCAGGTAGAGATGTGAAATGGTAAAATTAATCTCTTGGAAAATACACTCGTACAATTCTTCTAATTATTTTTTTCAGAAAATTTTAGATATATCCCAAATTTTAAAGCTTACATTACAGTCTAATTTATTTTAAGTGCACTAATACACACAATTAAAACTATCAAATAAGTTACAATAAAACTATAACAGCAATTAACCCACTCCGGTGGCCACATGGTCTAACACGCTAGTCTCGCAAAAGACTAAACTGCTGATAGCGGAGAGATCGAGGTTAGTATCTCGGTCGGTTTCACTTGGGGTGGTTTTAACAAAATAATTTTCCACTCTTCATCCAAGCAAATGTGGGTACATTTCCTCTAAATATAGCTTTTATAATCTAATAAGCTATTAACATAATTAGTAAATAAGCAGATAATCCATAAAGCCCCGTGGTGTAGTGCTCAGTGCACCTGGCTATGAACTAAGCTTTATGTTTAATAAACGTTCTCAGCAATGAGGTTAATGCATAATTAGTAATCAAATTATTTTATTTTATTTGAAAGGTTACGTGGTGTGCCCTTGTGGGCTAAGTTTGATAACCCCTGCTTTAAATTTAACCTTCCTCTTCCTTACTTCACTAGCATAATTAATACATAAGCGCATGAACCGGACGGGTAGTAAGCCGTGGTGTTAAAAAATGTAGCCCTGCTTGTATCAACAGACATGCGGACTAAAAGTCAAGATCGTGTAATCTGGCAATTCAGGATTCAAGATTAGAATATTTGTTTATTGTATTTCCCCCTAAAAGGATTCCTATTTTACCTCAATGCTAATATGGGTACATTTCTGATATACAACGTGTATCTAAAACATTGCATCAAACTTTGGGAGGCTATTCCTTGGTGAAAATAGAATAATTCACACCAGCAACCTAGGGTCTATCTTGAATATTAAGGGTGGTATACACCCCTAAACATAGAGCTAAAAACGACTATTGTGTGAAATATTATGAAAACTGATTAAGGTATTACAACGAATCTTTGTATACTACTTATTGAAACCTTGATCATTAATAAACTAAATGTGCTGTTACCGTTACCCACCCCCATCATGTAAAAAAGGGGGGGTTGTAACTCTTTTTTCTGCAATAATATGTGTCAGGGTAATTATTACTAATTTTGACTTAAGATTACAAAACAAGGATTAAAATTAACAAAAAAAGGTGCCTTGGAGAAACTGTCTATCTTTTTCCGTTTTCGAGATAATCACACAAGTTTGAGCTCAGAGACAAGTTAAATGCCTGCCAGTTAGGCAACCAGAATCACAGTGTTACTTCGCACTGCAGTCGTTTAACCATTTTTACCGGCACGTGTGACTATGTATCACGTACATTTGGTAAACAAGGCTGGTTTGTGTGTAATGATGGAGAAACTCAGATACTTTTCCTTCTTCATAAGCTCCGAAGTGTTTCTATTTATCATATTAGTAAGTTATGCTTATACAGTTCACACTTGGGTGGGATTTTAATAATTACACTCACTGGAGTATTGAAAGCTAAATTAAGAAATACTAACCGTAGTTCTTATATGTTTTAATTCCTAACTTCAAAAGCAGATTCATAGCAAGTGTTCAAAATAGTGGCCCCTAACGTCATTGCAATAATTGAGGTGGCGTATCAATGACTGGCGTTATCTTTCGAAAACACGCGGTGTTTCTTGAACCTTATCACATGCAGCACCTATCCTGGCTAACAGGTATTCCTCGGATTCAATGGCTGTCTCGTACACCAAAGCTTTGAAAAAACCCCACAGAAAGAAGTCTAAAGGATTAAGGTAAGGAGAGCGTGGTGGCTACGCAACAGCTATACTGGTTGCCTACCTGGCAGGAATTTACACTTGTCTTTGAAATCAAACATGCATGATTATCTCGGAAACGGGGAAAGATAGACAGTTTCTCCAAGACACCTTTTTTTGTTAATTTTTACTTAATATTTTGTAATCTTAAGTCAAAGCTAGTAATACTTACTCTGCCATATTTTATTGCAGATAAAAGGGTTACAACCCCCGCTTTTTTACATGATGGGGGTGGGTAACGGTAACAGCACATTTAGTTTATTAATGATCAAGGTTTCAATAAGTAGTATACAAAGCTTCGTGCTAATATCTTAATCAGTTTTCATAATATTTCACACAATAGCCGTTTTTAGCTCTATGTTTAGGGGTGTATACCACCCTTAATATTCAAGATAGACCCTAGGTTGCTGGTGTGAATTATTATATTTTCACCCAAGGAATAGCCTCCCAAAGTTTGATGCAATGTTTTAGATACAAGTTGTATTTTACCCCTCTCAGTTCTACCCAACCAGTGTAACCAAATGGGGGTAGATTGGACGAGTACTTAATGTACCCACGTTTGCGTGTAAGGAGAGTGGAAAACAACTTTTAGTACACCCAACCGGGATTTGAATGCCCGTCTGCATGTAATCGGTAGTCTATTCTAGCATTATAGTGACGCCTTAGACCATGGAACCAACGTGCCAGGTGATACAAGTAAATACGTGTTAAAGTATGCGTTAGGATAATTTCTAAATTATATTTGTACCCATCTTCTAACCATATTAAATACACTAGTTGGACTTTTTGAGGGAGGTAAAAATTTATTATAAATGTATCCGCATATTCCTGGAGGGATAATGAGAAACTATTTAGTAAAATACTCCCTTAGTACAATGGGCCAAGACTCGAACCCTGACCTTCCCACTATCTGAAAGCCAGATGAGACAAGTTCTACGTTTAACAAACGTTCTCAGCAATGAGTTTAATGCATAATTAGTAATCAAATTATTTTATTTGAAAGGTTACGTGGTGTGGCCTTGTGGGCTAAGTTTGATAACCCCTGTTCTATAAGCTGTAGATCTAACTATTGATGACTGGTGAGGGAAGGCTCGGAGGGATAGTTGGAGGAGACGGAGGGGAGTTATTGGAGTCAAGGAATCTGATGAGAGACCAGAACTCGAGATGGAAATGTCAACCACTCAAGTGCATCATGGGTAGGAAAGGCAAAGAGAGGGAAAAAAATGTAATAAACGAGAGGCGGAGAGCCACAACCTTTAAAAAGTTGCTTCTTGGCTCCATAAGAGGTAAGGATAGCGTTTATTTTATAGATCCATCTTGAAAAATGCAAAGTTTTCTATTTTTTTGTGTGTGTTTATTTTTAAAATTAGTACGAGAGAACGAACAGTTTTAACAACGTTTAAATAAATGTGATTTTTGGATTATTTTCTATAATATATTATCTACTATTACTTAACTATTACATTATCTTTACTATTACTCTTTCCTCCCCACGTCTTACTATTACTTAAGGTTACCAGAAAATTTACAATAATGGGCCACGGATTAGGGAGGTAAAATTTACAAAAAATGTACCCGCATTTATTTCATTCGGGAATAAAAACCCAACTTTCCTTTCACCGTAAAATCATCCCAATTGAGACTGACGCCTTTGTCCTGTGACCACTATTACTGGCTATAAATACAGATAACATCCCAATAATATAATAACCAAATAAATAACATCATTAATAAACTGGAGGAAACATAAAATGTTACATGGCTGCCTTTGATATTGTTAAATTCATGCAACGTGAACTAATCTTGAATCAATTCTAGTGGCTGGCATAATTTTAATTCGATTATATGAGACGAAAATATCATATCTGGCTTCATATCACACGACAGGTTAGGCCATAGCCGAGAATCACACTTATAAGAATATTTTATAACAGTTCAACATGTATGGATTAAATAGCCAAATTATTATATTTATTAAACACAGTTGTAGCCACATTTAAATATTATATTATTTAAGTTGAAAACTTATACTTGGATACGAATTTGATTACAATTTCAATTTCGATTTCAGTTTAAAGAATAAGTTCAAAAAGTAGTTGGATCTCTTTTAACAGCTAGAGCTCTGGAAGCTAAATATAGTGAACATTTGTTACCTTAAAATCACCTGTTAAATCTGATTAAGAGCTCCTCCCACCAAACGGATAGTACCTAAATTATATAGTTAAAACAGCTCAAACCAGGTGCCCTGTCGTGGTGTGGTTTTATTGTAGTCTACTTTAGAAAACAGTGGAATTAACACCGGCAAAACCATTTTGTCATTAAAAAAAATGGTAACATTGAAAAATATTTATTTCAAATAAGAATTACTTAACTGATATTAATTTTGTGTTATAAAATGAACAAAGCAGAAAAGTGCACTTCAATAAGTTTTCTGATTTGAGCGTAGTTTTGTATCTAATTTCCCGGATAATCAACGTTGAGATGAGTTTTTAAAGTTTCTTCAAAGCGCGTGTAAATTGTATCAGTGTTTGGGTTAAGGGGGTGAAGGGGGATATTTGTGATTGGGATAGGGGTGTGGATGAGGATATTTGTGATTGGGATAGGGGTGTAGAAGAGGATATTTGTGATTGGAATAAGGGTGAGAGGAGGATATTTCTGATTGGGATGAGGGTGTAGAAGAGGATATTTGTGATTGGAATAAGAGTGGTGAGGAGAATATTTGTGATTGGGATGAGGGTGTAGAAGAGGATATTTGTGATTGGGTAAAGGTGTTAAGGAGGATATTTGTGATTTGGATAGGGGTGTAGAAGAGGATATTTGTGATTGGGTAAAGGTGTTAAGGAGGATATTTGTGATTTGGATAGGGGTGTAGAAGAGGATATTTGTGATTGGGATAAGAGTAGTGAGGAGAATAATTGTGATTGAGGTAATGGTGTTAAGGATGACATTTGTGATTTCAATTAGGGTGTGGAGGAGGATATTTGTGATTTCGATTAGGGTGTGGAGGAGGATATTTGTGATTTCAATTAGGGTGTGGAGGAGGATATTTGTGATTTCGATTAGGGTGTGGAGGAGGATATTTGTGATTGGGATAAGAGTGGTGAGGAGAATATTTGTGATTGAGGTAATGGTGTTAAGGATGACATTTGTGATTTCAATTAGGGTGTGGAGGAGGATATTTGTGATTTCGATTAGGGTGTGGAGGAGGATATTTGTGATTTCGATTAGGGTGTGGAGGAGAATATTTGTGATTGAGGTAATGGTGTTAAGGATGATATTTGTGATTTCGATTAGGGTGTGGAGGAGGATATTTGTGATTTCGATTAGGGTGTGGAGGAGGATATTTGTGATTTCGATTAGGGTGTGGAGGAAGATATTTGTGATCAAGGTTCAATAATTTGTTCAGCGGCTACACTTATTATATGGCTCATGAAAACAAAATCCATTGTTTTCATACTATAGGCAATAGAGGTTTGTAATCGCTAAAATTATTTAGTTTACTTCAAAAATTTCCAGAGTGTGTATTGGATAAAAGGGTACAATTATAACATTGTAAAATTTTATTATCTGGGGTATTTACCGTTTACTTTCATAACTGACTGATAATATTGTGAGACAACTTACCAACAAAGCTAGTTCTAGAACAGACACAACGCCCAGTACCCCAACAGTTAATAAATCACCTTGAAATAGGAAGCCCCAATTTAACAAATAATATATGGTTCGATCATGTTGGGATTATTTCGTAGATATGAGAATATTTAAATTCTTAATATATATTTATTTTGTTACTATCAAAAAATGTATAATCTTTAAAATATCATACACTGAGGTCCCACCGAGTAGTTTAATTTAAATCGCACTAAATTTAGCTACTATTACTTTATTAAATTACATAGAATTTATTCCTACATGAATACATGATAAACGAAAGCGTTTTTTATGGTCGTGATTCAGGATTTGAGCTTCATATTCACATTTAATTTGTTTTCTAACTAATTTGAGGAAAGTTTTGAAAGTTGGTAGCGCCTATCAGTTAAAAATAATATTGTGTATGAGATGATTTTGAAATAGGCTTATAGCATCTCAGCATTTGAGGTAAAAATATAATATCAATACCCACAGTTTTACTAAAACAACACTGGTTTATCGAACTCTTATGTAATTTTTCTTTAAAAATGTTATAGCCTTTTACTTATCCTAAGCAATTAAGTAATTTTTCTTTAAAAAATAAAAAGTAAAGAAGAGATTATTCCAGAACAACCCACTTCAATGGTTCTAGAACACTCTTGACATATATTCAAGAACTGTTGAAACTACAAGGCCCTATCTACCATGTGTGGAATATTAAACTCTCCACTGATAAAATATTTGATTTATTTGGCCGAGTCTCTTTCACTATAAAAAAAACTGCAAAAAATCTGTCTTTATCTTGCAAAACATACCATAAAGTTATTCTTTCACTGGTATTCACGTTAATCGGATAGGCGTGTAGAACCGTAATACACGAAACAGATCATAAAACCGTAATGAATGTTTGAATTAAATTACAACTGGACTTTTTGGGTACAGGCTGTACCACAACATGTGGGCACCACTTAAACGGTGGAAATGATAACAAAAACAATGAAAAAAGTTAATTCAAACATGCATCCCATTTGACATTGTTTCCGAGCTAGAGCCAAATGATTCCATTAAACTGTTTGTATATTATACTCGATATATGTCGACTTGGATTAGGTATGTCGTATCGGTTATATCTATTTACTTTCTGGGAAAGAGCAGTTGTTGATAATGTGTTGTGTGTTAGACGTGATAGTGAATATTACAAACCAGGAAATAGCAAATATGCACGTGATTTATAAACTCGACAAAAGTAATGCATCAGAAGCAATACGTCTTTACGTGGAGCGTTAATCTAAAAATATCTTTCAGACAAGAAAACTTTCCAGCGAATGCCTACGAGATACAGGCGCTTAAAAAAAACGAGTTTCAGACGTTGGAAAACCAGTTAGAGTTCGAACTACAAATCTCGAAGAGCGGATTTTGCAGAGCATTGAAGAAAATGCTGTCACCAGTACTTGAATAAAAGCGGCTTTAGTGAACGTTGGCCACGCAGCTGTGGGGAGAGTTTTGCGGCAGCAACTGTCCTGTCCGTATTATGATCAACGGGTACAGTAATTTAAGGACGATGATTTTACCTAAAAAATCAATTTTTGTGACTTGGTTCCTGCAGATGTGTATCGCCGATCCGTTTTTTCTCCATACTGTTTTATTTACCGACAACACTCTGTTCCCCAAAGATGGAGAATTCAATTTCCATAACAATCATCATCATGACACCAACAATAATTCAGCGTCGATGTCTGGCAGGGCAGGAATACTCGGTTACAACTTATTAAATAGGAACTTATTTTTTTAATGGTAGATTAACAGTTCAATCTTAGGTAAATTTATTAGTAAAACCAATTAATATATTATTTTAAGACGTCCCATTTGATGCTGTGTGTTGCATGAGACTTATGCACGACGGTACAGCCACTTTTTAGCCTTGAAGCCAAACATTTCCTGAACGATTTCCTAATAAATGGATAAGTGATGCAGGACCTATTGGCTGGCTTGCGCGTTCTCCAGGCTTCAATCCATTAGATTATGGTTTGTGGGGCCCCTAGAAACTGATTGTAGTCCATTAGGTGGCCGCATGGTCTAAGGCATCTCTCTTGCATTAAACTAGGCTGCTGATGACGGGGAGCTTGTGGTTCGATCCGGGTCTCGACTGTTTTTAGGGTGGTTTTTCCTAAATAGTTTCCCAAGCTCTCTTTCTCTCCATACAAATGCTAGTACACTTACTTTAAATTAAAACCTTACTAATCCTTAACCTATTATAATATTAGTACATAGGGCGTATAGCTTGAACGAATAGTAAGACGCGGTGCTAAAAAAAGATTTTGTTTATACAACATCCGTTTTCAGCATTAAAATTCTTCGTCAACGTATAAAAGAAGTCTAACTACAAATCCGACACACACCTGATACTTTTAAAAAAGTGTCATTTTACTATATGACGAATGCAGGCTTGAATTTAGGCCCAAAATAGCCATTTTGAACAGCTCCTATAGCAGCACCACTTTACTAAAGTAAAAACACGGGTATAGCTCGGAAACAAAACAAAATAGTACACGTGTTTAGGCTGTATTCATATTTAAGTCTTCTCGAGCCCTCGAAAAAAGAAGTTGAAAATTTGAACTCAAGATTTTGATATATGTCGACGTTTCATGACCCCTGAAACTGAAAAAATTGTTTTCCCGTTGCCGAATCTCTCAGATCAGACCGAAACCATTTCACCGAACGGGCTAAGACCTGGTATCTAGGGTTTTCATAATGTCCCCCCGAGGGGTTTTTAAAGTTAAATATCTAACCCTAATTCTACGGGTGGTTAATGAATGACAAAATAGAACAAATAAACTTTATCAAAATCCACTCTAAAATTTTTGATTAAATTTTGTATCTATACAACGTTTAACATTAAAAACTAAGTGGCAATTTACATTTTTCCATGAAAATAACTTTAATGTTAATATACAATAGCAGAAATTTACAATTTTGATATCTCCTCAACTATTTGTAATAAGCAATAATTTATCTATTTAAAGATGTTAAGTTAAATACATTTATTATAAGTTTATTAAAATGAATATATTAATGTATCTTTTTAATTCAATAGTTTGAGCTATAAGCCAGTATTTATTAATGATATATATTTTCCCTTATAATATTATTCTAAATCAAAAGGTCCCACCCTAAACATATTTCAAATTAATGGACAGAATTATAATATTTAAACTTTATAAATCCTTAAATGTTAAATATTCTCTTCTGATATAACACGCCCGAGTGGTCTTTTTATTCTTTATGTTGTTGACAATTATTCTCTGTGACACTCCCAGTTCTTACTGTTCAATCACGATTGTTTTTAATCTCATTTCAAAATATGATAAATTATGGTGCAATTATTGCTTGGGTAAAATGATCTGCTACTGATCTAGATTTCCTGGGTTTGATTGCCGGTGGTAGCAGAGGTAATTTTCCTGAAATAAGGGACTGTTCCAATGGCCAACATTGGCCGGTTAATTAGGCTTAAGTTAGGTTTAAGATCACTCCTGGCTTCATACCTTCATAATCACCATAATCAAATCATCTCATGGCGGGAATGACATGTAGACAGCCTCCATGGGTGTACCCTGGGCGACGTTGTGTTCTCATAGAGTGGTTAAGCATCTACATACACGGCGTGACCGAACTAGGTATTGTATCCCTCACGGCCAAAGTCGCCGTAGGCTTAAAATACAAATAAAAAACAAGTGGGATCCACGTGTTACGGAACATTCTGTATATATGTTTATATATATACTTATAATTTGTTATTTAGGAAAGTTGACTGAAGAAATTCAAGCTATATATATATATATATATAGCTTGAATTTCTTCATTCCGCTTTCCGAAATAACCATAGTAAAAAATATCCCAATTCCCTATTTTTTTAATACTCCTAACATTTTTATCAATCAGAGTTATCCTTGAATCAGGGCTGGAAGTAAGGAAGACTTCAGAAGGCAGTAGACGATAAGAATATATAATTACCAATTCTATTTGTCACATCGGACGGCTGAGGGTGCTGTAATAGGTGAAAATCGATGGAACGGACATCAAGTCGGTGGGGACGGGGGTTCAAGAGTAGGGGGATTTGGAGTTTACAGTCCTAAAAAAATAAAAGACTCGAAAAACAAAGTCGAAATTCCTTGAAGCGTTAACGTGGAGTGATGCAAATCAGTGATGAATGAGGGTGTTTGAGGGGAAAAGGGAGCGGAGGGGTTACCTTTTCAGCTACGAGTTCTCGATCAACAATCGAGAACGATTTCAGCTGCTTTATCGAGTAGACGTCTTCTCTAATGTCTTATCTCCTTTCTGTTTGACGGGCAAAAATATGTACTCATTCCCCTCCAACCAGTTTATTTTTGCCCTAACCCTTCTAAAGAAAAAAAATAAAGAAATAAAAGAGTTTTAAAATAAACGAGTGAGACCAACTAGGAATATATTCGTATCAAATTTATTGGAAAATGTAATTTTTTAAATAAAACGACCAGGCAACTAACTTTATAACACAGCTAAAACTAAAGCTTACATAAAGTCGATGGCTTGTCGTATCCCTCACGTATGGGAGCTCGAGGTAGGGAACTATTAGATTCGTTTCAACTCCAAATCCTTGATAGGGACCTCCGAAATCGAAGAAATAATCAGATATTGTTGGTGAAGACTTATTTTCTTAAACTCTTATTAAATAATAACAAAATATACTACACGTTCTTGGTTCACATGAAGTGTAATCCAGCCCGTACTTCTACACACATTCAGTATTACAGTTATTACAGAAGAGCCCCTATTTCAAGATATCAGGGGTTTATATCTGTGGAAGTTTCCAGCTACGCAGTACAAATGGTGCAACCATCATTTTGTGGACGATCATGTGACTGTGGTTATTTCCACTGTTTGCTCACTATGGACTTAAGGACTCAAAGTATCAACTCTGGCTAAGGAAATGCGTAGAAATCAATTCCATCATGGAGTTCCCAAATGACTATCGTGTGTATAACTTAAGCTTTACTTTAAATTATAGTCTAATACAACTTAGTTACACCTTTTTTTGTATTGCTTTACTATTAAAATAAGTGTCATATTAACATATTAAATACCTTTAATATTAAACACCTTTATTTACCTGGTGGTATTATGATTATTGCTCTAAGGGGTTATAATAATTGGCTGACCCCCTAAATATGACAGGCTATGCTTTTTAAAAGGTCATGTGGTAACCTGGTGGTCAAGGGATAAGGTGTCGAACTTCTATGCTGGGGTCCGGGGTTCAATCCTTGGTCCCGGCAAAGATTTATCTGATTACCAAACCCTTCCTTCACCTCTGACAAGACGTGTATTAATCACAACTTGTGAATGTGAGGAATGCCAGGCCTCGACCATGGTTCGGATTCCACGTTAAACTGTAGGTCTTCCATTTCATCTCACAATATCCCTACCATTACACATTAGCGTAAATGTGTACAACCCGAACGGGTAGTAAGACGCGGTGCTAATCATAAAAGGTCATGCTCACGATATACTGGATTTCCCGTGGGGTGGAGGTTAGGTTTACTCTTGGTCAAAGCGATTTACGCGTCATTTGTCACAATGGTTATATCTTCATCTATACAGGTTATTAGGGGGAAGCTGTCTCTTAAAACAGTTCCTTACGATCTTTGAGTAAACCGTATTTAATACCGGTGTTGAACGAAATAAAAACACATGGAGGCTTCTGGTTTCTTGAGTACGCTGCCTACTTATGACGTCATTGCAAGTCAAGATAGGATTTTCCATGTCAATTTATTTACCTCTTATTTAGCGAGATTTAGAGACACAACATTGAAACAAAAAACATACATTCATAAATTAATAATTCTAAAAATAATCTTTGCCAAAATAAATGTCTAAAGAAGTTTTTTAAAAGATCTTAATTTTAAATCGTTTCAAAACTAAAGCTATTATGTTTATTAACTACAATGGCTTGTATGAATTTTTCTGCTATGACTTAGATTAAAAAGGTTCGTGGAAGCATATGTCTCCATTGTATAGGAAACTAGGAAATGTTAGTTTTCAAATGCAGGTCAATACTCTCCAGAAGCGATTGATGGAGTGTGTATACTTGTGAGAGGAAGAAGGAAGTGTTATTCAGCAAATGGACAAGAGGCCTAATAGTGTGAGCTACTCATTTTACCCCTATCTTTCCATTTTATACATCGGTGTCTATGTGTGATAGTGCTTAATTGTCTTGGAATCGTTAAGTTAGGATGTAACCCACTCTGAAAAAAAGTTTTTAAATCACTAATCAACATCGTTAAGACATCCATACACTTACGGTTCAAATCTACTCTCAGTTTTTCGACACATTATTCAAGATTCCAGGGCTCACGCGGCTACCAGAAAACATTACAAATCGTAAATAAATCGAGTCAATGTTGGTGTTCTTTATTTACATTTATTAAACAGTCTTATTTGTAGGAAATTTCCTAAATAAAGTGTTTAAAGAGGATGTATCGATGATATAGTTATATTATAACTAGCCTATTATGCTATTTTGAAGTTCAATTCACAGTTGAACTAATATTCATCAGTTTGTCCACACATGATCTCCGAGTTCAAATTGATTGAAATTCCCTTGTCCACAGCATATGTTTTAATATTTTGGTATTAATTAGATTATCTTCAAGGATGCTCTCTACAGAAAGAAACATAAATAACCATTTCAATTTTAATATTAATTATTAAAATAATACGTGTTTAAATAAACAATGGACTTGTTTATTTATTTTAATGAAAATAAAACATATATTACCGATAGTTTAGTGAGTATTACACTTTGTTTATTTTAATGTAGTGATAGTATGTTTAAAAATTGTTGGTTTATAACATAACAATGGTTATAAGAGCCCTATTCCTAGTTTTTAAACTAAACCTAGTATTAATAACCAAACAAACGCCAAGATGTATTACAAATATCACCAACGCAGTATATAGAATAATTTATAAATATATACAATCAATTAAATTGTTTATTTTAACATGTATTATTTAAATGCAAAATATTTAAATAACTATATTCCTATGTTTGAGAGACGTCCCTAAGTTTAATTTAATTACTGTCAAAATAGTAAACTAAGTTAGTGATGTTTTTAACAGATTCTGTGGCTACATGTTTTCCTAAAGTACATACCAAAAGCCAAGGGCCATATTGTTTAGACATAGGAACTCATTTGCTATAGAATGTGGTCATCCCTACTTTTAATATTTTATAACCTCCTTGTCGCAACACTATAACAAAGGTTGTACCATCTGTTAAATTAATAATCGGGTCACATTTCAATTCCCAACCCTGAAATGTAAAACAAAGCTAGTTAAAGTCTTCATTTTGATAGCTTTTGTCATTTAAGAAATTTCAGACGTAAAAAAATGTATGAAGTAAAATAAAATGTAACACAATTTTTTAGTATTCTTTAATATAAAACGTAGTGTATTTATTAGTGACTTCTTCAAAATGTATAGAATTCATTTTCCCAGTATTAGATATTTCGGCCGTCGTTTTTTCCATCCATCAAACGAGGAAATATTTTCAATTGTGTTCCTTTTTAGCAGCTTGCTTACTAGCCTGAAATACAAAACCAGGCTAATTTGAAAGAGCTGGCCTTAAAAGATTCTCCCATCTTTGGGTTACATTGTGGGGTACACCCTGTGCTTATTTAACTATTGTCAAAGGAGTAACCTCGGCAGGATTTTTTTATAATTTCTCTTTTTGCTGGGCTAACTTCTCATTGGTTCAAAATAAGAAGGATATTCTATTTTTTTTATCAGACACAGGATCTGGATGTATGATAGACATTCCATCTCAGCTTAGATCTATAACACATTATGGAGGTGAAATAATCACTCTATCTAGGTTTGCATCCGCCCAGATAGAGCCAATAAATAATATTCCTAATATGTTATCAAGAGTCTTAGAACCCGCTTCTGTGACCACGTGGTTTAAGGCGCTACTCTCTCGATAAACTACAGACTGCCGAATACGTGGAGATCGGAATTCAATACCAGTCGAGTGCACTGAGGGTGGTTTCCCTTAAATGGTTTTCTATTCCTCGAAGCAAATATGAGTGCACTTCCTCTAAATTAAACCTTACTTGAGGGATGTAGACTGCATATGGCCCTATCCATTATTATTTGCGGCCCACTGACCTTTTGGTGAATAAACATTCAAATGCAATATGATTATTATTTTTATAAACGTTGCAGAAACACGCTTTTTGAGACTATTACATTCTGAACTGTGTTATTATTTAGGGAAATCTAGCAAGCAATTTATTTAGGTAAACTCGCCAGAGATCGATTTCAAAAAAATAGATTAATTAGCGTAAAAAATAATGTAAAGTGTCTGAACAATTGTTTTCTCTTATGAACATGAACAAAAGGCCGAGAAGTCATAGCTTTTGTACACGCATTTATTATACATTATGAACGTGAAATAAACATAAAATTTAAATTCTTTAAATTTTTTTTATCTAGACACGGGAATCGAACTTGCGATCTTTGATTTAATACGTCAATACTGAGCTATCTAGGGGTCATCCCAGGGCTTAGGTTATTGTTCACTCATATTTTATGGCAGAGTCTGTGATGGACATTTGGACTCGTCTACCTTACCAACAAATTCCTTTAAATTTAGATAACTCTCTTCGGTGGCCGCGTGGTCCAACCCACTTACTCTCGTGATGGGGATATAGAGGTTCGAATGCTCTTAAATTCTCCCTCTACAAAAATGCGAGTACTTCCTCTAAATATGACCTTATTTATTCCTAGCGCAATTAGTACATAAGATTATAGCCCGAAAGAGTAGAAGGACGCTGTGGTAAGAAATTAATTTAAAAAAAGTTGAGTTAGCCAATAATCTATTTACAACCATTTATTTTAAATCTGTCATTAACATTTTATTTATGTACGTTTAATGGTAAATGTAAAACCATATTAATGGTTTATATTTAGATTGAAGTAAAAACATAACTCATTAATCTCTCTTACAGAAATAATGTATATGAATGAATGTTAAATTGTTAAAATAAAATAGTGTATAGACTAGATAGGTGGTCATGTATTGGCCACAATCTTGCAATATATTGTACTGCCGGCGGTCGTGGTTCGAATCTCGGCCAAGTGTGGCTTATACATTTGATTTTTCACTGTTATTGGACTATTCTTTCACGGAAGTATATTTACTGTTAGCTACCCTCCTAATCCTTACTTACACAAGAGATTAGCCTTTACATAACTTTTGTGCTACAACATATCTAAACAAAAATATATATTACCTGGTAAGCAGGAAATACACACTATGTAGAGTTTAGAATTAAATCATAAAACAATATCAATGGATCTAACATGATCAGATTTTTCAAAATATATTATAGGTCTATAAGTCCAATAGTATGAACGCAATAGAACAGCATATTAAAATCTTTCTGTATATAATATTTTGTTTCAGTTGAAGATTGTAAATCAAAATGGACAATGTTGCGTGCCTACTTTAGAATAGCCTTGCATAGAAGAAAAACAACGAGTGGACAAGCAGCAAAAAAAATAAAATAATAGAAAATGGCGTTTTGAGGATCAAATGCTATTTCTCAAACATCACTTACAAAAAAGAGAGTGAGTAATATTTCATGTTTAATTAAATTACACATTAATTTGATTAAAATCGTTCGATTTAATATAATGTATATTGGCTAAACATGTTTTTTTTTATCACTGAAAATTGTATTCCTAAATATCTTGTTACAGAACTCAGACAAATGCACAATTTGAGGAAGATAATCCAAAGGAATTTGAGGAGGATCTGGCCGCTGCTGAAACGCCTTCTCCATCCCTATCAACATCATCAAATTCAAATACGTCAAAAAAACTGACCCTTGTGCAATAACGACAGCATTAACAAATTTCATAAAGTCCAGAGAAAAGTTAACAATGAGGTCCATCCCCACCCACCACCCCCAAAAATGACATTTTTTGAAGACATTTCAGAGACCATGTCAAAGTTCCTTGAGTTGGGCCAGGCACAGACTAAGCGGGAAATTTTCAATATGGTAAATAACAGAGAAATATAAATTCTTCGAAAAAATCAACCAATTCCTGCCAAATCTGTTCTTCCGCAACCTCAGAGTCCTTTTCGCCTCACCCTTCAAATCAGATTGTCAACCATCCTAATATGCAATATTCACAAACTAATTAAAAGTGTGTTAATTATAATGTTATGAATTTATTCTTTATTCTTTATATTTTATTTTGCGTAACTTTTACATGTAATTTGTCAACTATTTACTTCTAAATCACACAATATTAAAATATATTCATTACCAAGTATTTTTAAAACATGATAGGGCCTATGCTATATATAAAATAACTTCATATTTAATCTTTTAATATTAATAATAAGTATAATATTCATACTTTGTTAACTTGACCAATTTGTACGAATATAATAAAAGTTACATAATGTATTATCAACATTTTAGTCACCCGCCTCGGTGGCGTAGTTGGCTAACGCGCTTGTCGTGTTGAGCTCGACTGCTGAGGACGGGGAGATCGAGGTTCGAATCTCGGTCGGGTGAACTGGGGGTGGTTTTCCTAAATGGTTTTCCACTCTCCCTCCACGCAATTGCGGGTTCACTTCCTCTAATTCAACCTTCCCAATTCCTAATCCATTAGTGTAATTAGTACTAAAAGCATATAACCCGAACGGGTAGTAAGACGCGATGCTAAATAAAAAAATAAAAAAACATTTTAGTCGTCAACAGCTTTTCTTCCTTTTCTTACTACTTCCAGTTGCCAAGGGACTGATCCAACATTTGAAAAATACTCACGGTATTTATCTCTAACACTTGAGGCTTCTTCACTTAAGCTTCCTCCCAAACGACGAAATGTTGAATTACTTAACTCCAGATTGGCTTCGGTCCCAAAGTCTCCTACAGTGATGTAATTTCTAAGATAGTTGTGCAAGACACACGCAGCCATGATTAATTTGTCTGCGTTTTCAGGAGATAGTTGAATTTTACCATGAAATATTCTAAATATTTGAGTTAGAATACCAAAATCATTCTCAACAGCTCAGTGTGCTCTTGAAACTCTGTAGTTAAAAATCCTTTTGCTCTCATCACTTCGGGCCGAGCTTCCCGGATAAGGGTGAAGCAAATTTCGTTTCAGTGGAAATGCTTCGTCCCCAACTATTATGTAGGGCAACGGTTCTTCGCTGCTGGGCAAATTATTTGGATTGGGTATATTGAGCGAATTGGCTTCAAGAGATTTCTCTAAATTTGATTTTGAAAAAAGTCCCCCGTCACTTGGCTTTAACATATCCACCAATATCAATTATGACAAATTTATAATTTACATCGACTAACACTAACAGCACTACAGAAAATGTTTTTTTTTATAGTTACAGAAAAGAGATTCACTATTTTTTGTAGCTTGAATTTAAACATGCTTCCCATCAATAGCTCCGATGCAATTGGGGAATTGCCATATTGAATAAAATTCTTCTGCCCTTTTTTTTCCACATTTCTTCTGTAGGTTGTGGTAATTCCGTTTGCGAAAGTTCTTGTTGACATAACTATTGAATTTACAGTTGAGGGTGCAACTCTATAACTGAAGCTCATAGATATTTGTGAGCTGCCCGAAGCCAGGTACCTGACAATAATAATTACATATGTGTCACATATACATTTACTGTCTGTGTTTTATTAAAATAACTAGATAAATAACCCATTATTCAAACGGGATGTGTTTTATAATATATAACTAATGTAACAGACATATTTTAATATAGTTATATGCGGTATTCACTCTACTTTCACGACAAATATAGTTTCTCAGATCATCTAGATGTAGATTTCTTTTTTAGGGCACACAATTTCTATGTCTATAGCCCTCTTCCCTTTTCACCGTAGTTTCATTAAATTCTTATTAGTTTTTTTTTAACTTTTATGATTAGTTTGGGCTGTTTCTTAATTAACTTGATTGCTAAATTTCATTTTCTACCTCTTCATTTTTTTTTCTAATTATAGACACACCCCCCCCCCCCATTTCCCAGAGCCCCAATTTTAAATTTCCTATTTTCATATTTTTCTTGTTATATGGGGAAATCCATTTACCTTATTGCCAAATCTCAGTTTCCTAGCTCATCTAGAAGTGGCTTATTATTCTCGACACACATAAAAATAAATTCAGCCTTAAATTTAGAGATTAAATAATGGTATTATTGCTGACTAATTTCCGTTAAAATTAAAATGATTATATGCTACGTTACCTGTTGTATATATAGCAGAAATGGTGTAAGAGCTGATGTTTAGCGGAAACAATAAACAACAACACATAGGATATAAATAAAATAAAATGATTGTGTGTCAGTTCCATTTTATAAATAATATTTCATTTAATCTAAGCTTACCTTAATGTTAAAGCAAACCTTTCTTCTGACGTTATGCTACAACTTAATCGTGTATCCATTTTTTCCAGCTTTGTTTTTAAAAGTTTCTGTCAATTTTAAAACTTCGGGACACTCATTCTAAAATATATGTGAAACTTTTGATGGTCATCTCTGAGCTAAGTTGCACAAATATAGTGTGAAATTCTCCCTTTTCTTCTCTTGCTCTAAACAAATTATGAACCCAGTATTTTCATCGTTTTCTTCGCTTTTTATAAAGTGAAATAAGATAAAGAGCACATGCAACAATCACATTTTCCTCTGTTTGATTCATGTCTACTGCTGACGAAGAGCAAAACAGCGCTAACAGCACAGTTCCAGAACGGTCCTATTAGTGTGAATCAAACTATAGTGTCTGCTGGTAACAGGAAGATTGGGACTCAAATATACCCAGTTTGGATTGAGGCCATCTTTCCTATAAGATTCGCTACTCTCGTACCCACAAATGTGGGTACACAGAATCTAGATTCTACTTCCTCTACTATAAGTGTAAACATATGTAAATCTCTGTCAGAACGAGGGACATGCTGTTTTTAAGCAAACACTCATATATTTGTTTATCAATTATAATGTAACTATTTCTCTATATAATTTATCTTTTCTATCTAACCTACTTCTCTACACAAGCATTCAATTTTTTACTCAATAAATTCAGTAAATAGCACAATATCCTACAAATATACGAGTTTAATAAGATAAAAACATTTATTATTTTAAAACACCATTCTCCATCTCGTCTTAGGGTGCATTCGTGGGCAAAGGGTAGGAGGGGTTTGGAGCAATGAAAGGTGTGGAAAGTGGGAGGAGGAATGAAGGGGTGTAAAGAGCACAGGTGAAAGTATAAAGAAGACGACAGAAGAAGAAACAGACGTAGACAATTTGTGTACGAAGCAGAAATGGAAATGGGAGATATTACATAGACACACATCTTTGGAGATGTCGAGTACTGCGAATATGTATGGATCTTGGATGAGCACACGGATAGCACACTTGGTAGAGCAGTTGATCCTTAAACCCAAAGTTCGGGGTTTGAATTACAGTCCGTGAAAAAATAAAATTAAAAATATATATACTTTATATCATAATTATATGTAAATGCCCTGTACAAGAAAATACTACTAATTTTACCATATTATTAGTACATATTTATTTATGTTCTGTGTATAAAGTGGCATTTCTTAATTGGATGATTATAAAAGTGTATGGCTTACAAACTAGCTTAATTTTAGCCTACACATCAACCCGTCCACACGGCATTACTTCTTAACTTTGAGTGGGGAAACTCCCAATTCATTAATGGTAATTTTTTGACCATGTCAGTAATTGAACCCAGGACAGTTAAATTAGTTGGCAGACATGCTACTAACTGAGCTAAGGCATCATATAACTTTGGTGGTAGAAAATTATTTGTAATACTTTTACAAAACGATTATCCAACTACGCTTAAGAAAGTTTTAAGATAATTTTCAAAGTAAGTTGAAATCGTTAAAGTCTATTTCCTTTATTAAATCTAAACTTTGACTTTAATTTCAACCTCCATTATTTCTACAACAAAGTCTCGCTTAACGTTGGTAGCTAACACAATGGACCGGCGTTTATTAATCAAGTTCAACAAAAACAGTCCCCCACACCTCCCCACCCAGCCAAAGTTTCAGACCTAACCTCGACATTAACATTAGGTTTGATGCAAACAATGCGACAAACAAAAGTGGAAGTTTGAACAGTTTCCAGTCCTCCATCTTTTGTTGCCACTGCCCTGGCGAATGCGGTGATTAGTGATTCACAAGGCCATGGCCACTCGCATCCAAAGAACGGAGGCTTATTGAGTTAAAAAACATGGACTAATTGTAAGGACTCTAATAAGTACATAAACAATTACATTACTATCACATGACCTACAAACTAGCTTAAGGTGGGGTGGATGTAAATGTGAATTTCATGTTATTTATTTGGCCGATTTTATTACAAAAAAAGTTTTGGGCCAAAATAAATAAAATATTGCTTCAGTAAAAACACCCCCATCTAATTTCCTATTTTTAAAAGAATAAGAAAGATAGCATTAAAGTCACGCGATGCTCATTACAAATATTCAAGAATCTATTTATTAAAATGTGAAAAAGATGAGTTAAACATGTTTTATGAAACAGTATTAGATTAATTTTGGCAAAAGGCTTTTTGTTATTATAATAATAATAATAATAACAATATGAAGCTTAGATCGCGTTTACACCATACCACCTTAATCTAAGGCAGACGTTTATAAACTGTATCAATTTTCAAGACCAAGATACAGTGTGATTCGCTCGGTACTGACCACCCATTTTTTTAATCAACTCATGATTGAACATTTACATTTGAATAATGTAAAACAAACCTTGGTCCATGACAAGTAGGAATGTCTCATAGAAGATACTAAAATTGCCGTGTCTCATTACAAGTAGAAATGTCTCATAGAAGATACTGGAAGTGCTTTGTCCCATTACAAGTAGGAATGTCTCATAGAAGATACTGGAAGTGCCTTGTCTCATTACAGGTAGGAATGTCTCATAGAAGATTTTAAAAGTGTCCACAGCCAGCGTTAACCCTGTATTCTTGAAAGTCCGGCAGTGTTACCATGTTTCACATCTGAGAGATCTTTTAACACATAGATGAATCGTGGTAGATGCTCCAGTCACCGAGCTACTTGTCCTTCAGGCTCTTTGAGATTGTGGAGCCAGACTAGTGCTCTATGGTCTGTGCGCACATGCACTCCCTCACTTCCTTCAAGATAGCAACAAAAGAAGTGGAGAAAGTCAACCAGGGCTAATAGTTCTCTACGTGTCACACAATACTTTCTCTATGTCTTAGTGAGAGGGCGGCTCCAATAAGAAATTACTTTCACTTCGTCATTTGAATCTGACTAAATACTGCTCAGATTCCAACTGCACTTGCATCACAATCCACAAGCCATTCACAATCCGGACGGGGAATACCTAAAATGGGGGTGGTCACTTATCATCTTTCTAGCTCCTCAAAGGCTGTTTCCCAAGTTGTATAGAATACAAATGATATTCCTTTGTGAGTGAGTCGGTGTTGTTGTTTGGAATGCAGGTCATATATTATATTATAGTAGTGTTATTTTATTTTAAATACTGTACATCTAATAGTAGATGAACTATACATATATTATAAGCAAATAAACTTTAGATTAGACTATAGGATGATTAGGATTATCAACGCATAGTGCATATTAAGGTTTATTTATATATTTTCTATTTTATTACTTATTTTAATTTATTATTTGCGATTTTGGGGATAGGATCACCGAGAAAAAGAATAAATTCAAACCATTAAAGTCATTTTTACGTATCAATCTGATACAGTTTTTTTCAAAATGAGCTCTACGAGATCAAGTGTTTTAAACTGAAAAAATACGTAAAACATACAAGTCAATATGGTCGATTCTCAATTAGCTGGTAGAAAATAAAAGAATAAAAAGGGCCGCGAAGGGAGTATTTACTCGAGTGTTTAGAAGAAGCATTATTAACTCTGTAGCTCAAGTAACTGTTGCCATCTGATACGAGTATAGAGTATCTGGGAGTATATAGTATCTCCGATCACTGATATCTCAATCACCGATACATTTGAGATCGGGTCACTGGGAGTATAGGGGATCAAATGGTATCGGTGAAAATTTCATAGTCAGTGATTTATCGCCCATCTCTATCAAAAATATTTAATACACCATTTATTGTCTCCTTGTTTACTTGAGTACGTCCAAGAATGCTTTCCAAGGTTCCTTTAATGTCATTTAAATTTATATCTCTAGCTAAGGCATGCGCCTTGGACCGCTTACCTATACTTCCACCTACGTTCATCATCCCTTATTTTTATTCCTTTCGTCTAATCCTCCCATCTTTTTTTCTTTATACGTGATGCCCTGTGCCCGAAAAATTGGAAATTGTGAAGGAGTAAAGAGGAACCAAAGCACAGACAAGACAGTCTCACAGAGGTACACTTCTCAGTCCAATTCTTTGTTTCCCATTATTTTTTAATACTCCCCAATCCCATATTATCACCAATCGACACTCCCCATCGTCTCTAAGGGAAACTATTCAGCACAATCGGTCATTCAACACAGTTATCCCAGAAATCCACGACCCTCTCCTACTGTTTTATCCTCTGGAAGCCTCTTATACTAAAAACTTGTTCGTTCCTCCATGACAATACTGAGAAATCAACTTCCATTTCATGAGAAACAAATATATGGGATTTTTCATCGATATTACAACAAGATAACTCTCTTTAATTTATCCCTTATAGCAATCACACCATCCAACACGTTCCAAGTTAAAAATTGGTCAACAAACATACCAAACTATAAGAAAGTTGTAACATTCTGATGGAGCAATCCCTTGCGATGATATTCTGTGCCACAGGAAAGTAATCTGATCCTACATAATTGGACATTTACGAGGTTTGATTTTGAAACCATCATCGCGTATTCATGTAAAAACTTTTTGCAAACGTTCCATGTGTTTTTTTTTCCATCCCGACCTCATATTACCCCATCATCTAGATACGCCATGCAAGTTTTCCATTTGATACCTGTTAACACAAAATACATGACGTGGAGGAAGGTAGCCAGCGCATTACACAGGTCATAACTCATTACGTTAAATTAATAGAGGCCATTTGTGGTCACAAATACGATTTTGGGTCAATATTATGATGTGGTTTCGACTTGATGATAAGCTTTAGTGGTCTAGCCTCACCCGGTTCAATTCGATGATATCTAAAGCTTGTACGACCACACTCAGAATCATCTTGTGCCACAATGTCCGCAAACTCATTTAATAGCGCTATGGTCTCTACACGCCTATCCTCAAAACACCTAGCTTGGGTAAGGTTGAATAATACAGCTCCTTGACGAAGTTTGGTTTGTGAAGTTAGAGAGAAGCACACGGGACAAGATTTTTCTTAATCGGGTAGAGGGCAGAAATGGATAATTGATGTCCACTTAGACAACACAATAAGGTCTGGTGATTTATTTAGAAATTGGAAAGGTACCCTATACTTGTGAGATGTGACCAAAATACAGGTAGAGAGAATGCCACATTTTTCTGCTACTTGCAGGTTGGACTCTAAGCAACATTCCAAATCATCAAATTCCGAAGATAGTATTCCGCTGTATGGTAAAAACAGTTTACTTCAGATAGTCACGGTGACTTTTCAGCAATATTAAAATGTGACTCGTATATTTGGAATAGCGATTTCTTGGAGTTTGAATACATAACATAATGGAATGTAACTTTAACTCCACCGATATTGAGGACATATTGAGAAGTAATTATATCACAATTATATGCCAATATGAATGACAATTCTAACAGAGCAGACTGGGAAATATCTTTAAAAATGTTTTGTGTGTACGTAGTAGTACCGAGTATAACGGGTAGGGATATCTGGCTTAGAACTGATAACTGACGTCCACTTACGTCATGTATTGAGATCGTTGATGAGACAAGTTGATCCTCTGGACTCTTAACGAGTTCTCACAAGTCTTCTCGTATTATGCACTCTGTAGCTGCAGAATCATTTAGGAAATCCAGTTTAATGGAGCGAATATCTCCATTCGTGTGGATCGCAACTGGATTATTTATCGTAAAAATTTCGAGTGATTGATGGTAGGCCAATGTAGGTAGGCAAAAACAATCTACATTGGCGATCGCAAGTTTCCCGAAAATGTTGTCACACATTCCCACCATGCATGTCCTCTTTTTTCCACATCGAAAGCAACGTGATCCCGACTGATCCCATGTAACTCCTTCCCGAGGGTCACGTTTTTTTCTCGGCATTCGTCTTCTCGATGGCCTCAGTATTTACAGTAACTGCATTTAAATGCTTGACGCACAGAGTCAGGCTGTTGTTGGTGACTCACCAGACACGTAGCATGAGGTCTTCACTCTACTAAAACCATACGAAGTGTTCCCGCCACTGCCTCTTGACTCAACTAAGGCAATAAAACAGATGCTATATTCGTCCCTGCTACTAGAATAGTGGTGGCAACCACACGCTCAGCTGGCATATCAAGCTCAATTTCGGACACTGCCTCCAGCATTTCACCGCGACTTACAATATCTATCACAGTTTTGGCAGGGTCCCGACGCAATGCTATGCGATTGTTACTGTCTTCTATAGAATGAATAAGATGGGCATGGACCATTTCATCCTGGGATTCTGGATTAAACTGAGGGTAAACTTTCATTGCTAAGTGCTGTGGGTCAATTTTGAGTCTTATTAAGCACTTATTCTTTTCACGCCAACGTGAAACGAACACCGATATCTTAAAATCGGTAAGTAATATATTTTGAAAACACTCTTCAACTCAGAACACACTTTATCACAATATTTTCTGTTTTTATCTGAGAGATAGTGGTAGACACTTTGCCCTGACCCAGTAAGGGATAGTCCCAAAAATAAAGGACGCGGATCCTCCTTCCACACGTTATCTGAGGCCAGAAGCTTGATTATTATTATTAGCACCGCATCTTACTATCAATTCGGGCTGTACGCACTTACTCTAATGTGTAGTAGTAGTAGTAGTAGTAGTAGTAGTAGGGTGAGTGTGAGATGAAATGGAGGACCAACAGTTTAACGTGGGATCCGAACCACGGTGGAGCCCTGGCATTCCCCACATTCACAAGCTGTGATTAATACGAGTCTTGTCAGAGGTGAAGGAAGGTTTTGGCAATCATATCTGCATGGAGACCAAGGATTGAACCCTGGACCCCAGCACGGAAATCCAACACCTTACCCCTAGACCGCCAGGTGCTTGAAAGTAAAGAGAGACATTCTTCAAATGACTCATCCGTATTCCCGGTAAATTTGGACGGAAACAAATTTGAACCTGCCATAGCGAGAAATAATATATTATTATTATTATTATTATTATTATATTATTACTATTATTATTATTATATATTGAGAGGCCATTATAGTATTGTCATCCCTTCCCCATTTGCAAGAACAGACAAACCTTGACTTATCCAGCTGGTTGCACTGAGATTCCCGCCCTCTCCCCTCGCTAAATTTTTTCCACTTCTCCCTCCACACAAATGATGTAACACCTTTTCTTAATGTCTCTGGCCTGTCTGGACAGTGCAAATCTGTAGATAGTCTGGACGTAATCATAGAGCACAAAACTTTTTTTTGAAACTAAAACTGAATTAACCTGAAATGTATTTATTAAAAAGCTTGACGTTCGTGATTTTTTGCGCTAGAACAACTGATGGCAAACATAATAGATAATATATAAATTTAATTTATTTCCACACGATGTTTACCTCCCAATATAATATTTGTATTTGGCTAGTAACAGCAACTAGTCCATGATATTAATTGAGCTATGGGTGTGAAAGGCATTAAAGGAGAGGGAAAAGAAAAGGGGAGGGGTGAAAAAGTGCTTGGAGAGCAAAATAGGAGAGATTTATGACGCTTGTTTTTCAATTTCCTAAATATACAAGTTCAGGTAAACCCATTAGCCTTCAAGCTTTTGGAAAGAGAATGAGTGGTGAATAAAGTATCTGATTTTTACAACTAATTTAATCTTTTGTGATTAAGTTTTCTAACCCTATTTAGTGTTCCCTTAATATTTCACATTTAAAGAAACAAGAAAATAACTCGAGTGCTCTAAACAAAAACTATAATCTCAACTGTAATCAAGGAGCACAACAACTCTAAAATTGATCTTTTTTCACATGTTTCTTAAGGTAGTGTGTTCTCAATTTTTAAATCATTTTGTTGATACTAATAAGAAAGATTATTATGATAAGACATTAAGAAAAATTGGAAAATGATTTATGAGTTTGAGCATTTTGCGTATTCACAGAAAATATAAAAGCATGTATGGAAGATTAATTATTATCACATTTGAATAGACCTTGCCTGCTTTTTTATATGCAAAATTAAATACACTAAAATCTTCAAAACTAAATTAAATTTAATCAAATTTTTTAAATATTGTTTCTAAGAAATTAGCATTTGTGTTTGTTGATTTATCATGATTGCTGTTCAGTATTAATAAGTATACTAGTTGATATTCTTTTATTATTATTATTATTATTATTATTATTATTAGCACCGTGTCTTACTACCCGTTCAGGTTATACGCGCTTACGCTAATGTGTAATGGTAGGGTGATTATGAGATGAAATGGAGGACCTATAGTTTAACGTGAGATCCGAACCACGGTGGAGGCCTGGAATTTCAATTATACTTTTTCTTTGATTAAGTTTTGTGATGATTTCATCATAACTTTGTGGTGTTTCATAAAAAAATTTAATGTATTATATAAATTATAATTTTTTTTCTTCTAATATCAGTGTCTTCTGAATCTTGTCTACATAACAACAGTTAATGTCAAGATGTATAAAAATTGTGCTATTTGTTGGGCGCCACTCCTAAGATCTAGGAGAAAAATAAATAATAATAAACATTTACCTCGGCTAATTCAGACAGTGGCACGACGTCTCTCAATACTCGAGACCACTGGGGAGTAATTAAAATAAAACATGAGCAAAAAAAATAAAAATTTATTGTTGAAATATAATGTAATTTAGACTACAATAAAAATTAAATGTATAAAATAACAATTATTGGAACTTTTGTGGGTTTATTAAAAAGAGTATTGTTGAGACAAAAAGACGAAAAGAAAAAAATCAATACAATTATTATTATTTAGACATAAAATAAAATGTTAACTGATTCTCTGAATTAGATAGTCCTTCTGAAAGTTCTTAGATAAATTCTGATATTTGATAAAAGAAGAAAAAAAAAAAACTTTAAAGTTGAAGAATTAGTCTGACCTCACCCATGAATTAGTCCATGTTGAAACAACACCAACTTGAGAAATTTGTTTCACTTTATTAATGTAAACTCGTCCACAATTATTAAAAAGTAAACAGTCTAGCTCTTGCACATCTACTTAGCTTTCCATTCACACTTTATTTTACAAGCTTTAATTTGCTTTAAAAATAAATTAAATTAAGAGCTCCCCAGATTCAGATCCATGTTAGACCAATACCGAGGAAGAAGACCCCGTCTCCGCCAGAAAGTCTTCCAAAAACAAATTTAAAAATGTTCTATTCTTTACTTCCAAGACCAAAGAGAAAACTAATATATTAAACCAAAAGATAAAATGTTGGCTATGGACTAGAGATAAAAATCAATTACAATGCAGGTTTAATATTAATATTGAAATATATCCCAATGAATGTGATCAATGTTTTCTTAAAGAATTAAATGTTTATTTCTATCAGCCAGAATTGAAAAGCGCGCTAGTTTGGAGTTATTTACATATTGCCTTGTTTCCTCTTCTACAATTACGAGACCACTCACTTGTTTGACAGATCTGCGCATGCGTTGAAATCAATCATGGTCAACATTCAAAATAAATAAAAGAAGCGTCAACAAACTTCTAAGAAGGATAATTGATATGTTCAATAAAAGGTAAGTGTTCTTCCTTAACTCAAAATCCCTTATTTAAATTATTTAAAACAATGTTATACGTTGTTCCTACTGTCCTTTTATTTTATTAAATGGATGTAAATAGTATTATTTGTCACGCCGGCAATACAGCGGCCGAACTTTGAAGTGCTTAATTTCCACGAAAATAAATTAGAAACTTTTCAAAAAAATTATAAAAATATAGGAAATACATCGTAGGGTGGCAAATAACGTCACAACGTGTTATCATTGGTTTATAAAACAAAGTTGGACCATTTAAATGCCACGTCTTACAATTATGTGTTAGATAATTATCATTTATAGATTCACTTGCCAAAATATTTAAGTCATCGATTTTAAAATTTAAATATTAAGGGCAATACCATGAAATTATGTAAAAGTGTATAAAATAGTGTAAAATAAAAATAAAAATCAAGCCAGAAAACCACTTTTAAACTCAAATCAAGCATTTAAATGTTTTATACAGGCGAACCCTTACAAAATATTTATTTAAATGTCAGTGCGGGTATGTGTAAGTTTATTAATTTATGCATGCATTAATGCATGTGAAGTATTTTTTATATAACTTCTTATGTTTTTGGACTATATTTTGCATAAATTTGATATCAGCAACATTACGTTGTTATAGTACATTTTTAAAATAAATATTAGACTTTGTTTTATTTTTGTGGCTGGGGTTCTAATGAATGATTTTTAAATAGTGTCGTTTAAGACAGTATATATTTTGAGTGTACTTGTCAAACCCTTTACATTTATAAAGTTTTTAGGGATATTTCACTATCACTAGTGTCATTATAAATTCTTCGTATAAGAAATGTTGTGAATGTGGGATGCAGTCCCACTGTGATTCACTTTAATGTGGTCTATTCATTCAAATCACCTACATTACATTAGCGTAATGCGTAACCTAAGGTAGTAAGAGCGTAATAATAAATAAGCAAATGACTCAGAAAAAAATACGTATAGCTGTAAACCTATTTTAAGGTTGGATATCTAACTCCAAAAGGTCCTTGGGAGAGCCTTATGAAAGCCATATAAACCAAGTTTTAGCCCAATATAGAAAATGGTTTCCGCTTTAGGCTGAAATAACAGACGAAGAGAAAAACAGATGGAATTACGAAAACCACTTTTCGGTATGCAGGAGGTCGTGAAACGTGGACATTTATCAAAATCTCAATTCAGATTTTTTTTTTGACAATCACACTCTCTGAGGGGTAGAGACAAATTATATACCAAAGAGTATAAATCAAATAACATACACTGTACCAGAAACATTAGAAAAGAGTAGTATCTGCGTCCACCAAAGAGAACAACAAGCATTTTAATTCTTTAAGACACATTAGCGTATAGCTGAGAAACTATTTATTTTATAAAAATATATTTAAAAAAAATAATTTTATATTTAATAGAACTACATCTTTATAATTATAAGTTATCTCGTATCTTAAATATTTGCGGAGATATAATCAAAATTGGAAAATTTCTTAATATTTATACTACCCTCAAAGTTATTTTTATAGATAAATTTATATCAACAATTATTTGTTTGTGATGTTAAACAGTGTCAAGATAAAAATTTAATCAAAATCGTAGGAGCGAGTTTTGATAATCTCGTTTTATTTTACTTTTTGACCTTCAGTTAACTACCCTTAATTTTAGTGTTAGATATCTAATTCTAAAAATTCAGCGGGGAAACATTATGAAAGCCCCAAGTTTTATCCATATATGTAAAAAGGGTTCCGGATCCGGTCCAAGATACAGACAAACAAACGGCATTGCAAAATCCTCTTTCTCGGTTTTAGGAAGTCATGAAACGTCAACATTTACCAAAATATTGAGACCGATCATTTAGACCATCACAACACCTCTTTTCAAGGGGTCAGACTGAAAACTTTGCATATTTATTTTTCAGACATTTTCATAATTTCGAAGATATTTAAATATTTGAAGATTTGAAGGATCCATCACCAATTAGTTTTAGAAAAGTGTTTATCAACTTTATAACTGACACAAAATCATACAAGTTCCTTATATTAGATAATACAGAACATATTCACAAACTAGTGAGCTACATAATGTCACATATGTTTCTTGTGGGTGGTAACACACATCTAACCCAACTCACCTGTCTATGCTGATGGCCACCAGGTTGAAGATAGAAGAGGTACTACATGTGACATCCATGGCAATGTAGAAATCACACACGACGCCTGGTAAACTCCACGTACCATTCACCTGAAAATAGATCAAACAAAACATTTATTAATATAAACGATAACTTGGTGTTTATATTAAATAGCCGCTATTTTCACCTGTTGCAAATATACACAAGACCTTTACAAAACCAGCGGACATCTTGGTAGCTAGAAAGTTATACGGGATTAACCCAAACCTAGAAGATTCCGGGCTGTGACGATTTTATTCCCCTCTTCCTATTCTTTTGGTCCACATCTATTGACATATCTATCACTGGGACCTTTTCTCTAGTTTCCATTATAATATTTCATCTAGTTTTAATTTCTAGTAGAGGATGTGTTTGAGTTCTAGTAGGGGGTGTGTTGAGTTCTAGTAGAGGGTGTGTTTGAGTTCTAGTAGAGGGAGTGTTGAGTTCTAGTAGAGGATGTGTTTGAGTTCTAGTAGAGGGTGTGTTGAGTTCTAGTAGAGGGTGTGTTGAGTTCTAGTAGGGGTGTGTTGAGTTCTAGTAGAGGTGTGTTGAGTTCTAGTAGAGGTGTGTTTGAGTTCTAGTAGAGGGGTGTGTTGAGTTCTAGTAGAGGGTGTGTTTGAGTTCTAGTAGAGGGTGTGTTGAGTTCTAGTAGAGGGTGTGTTTGAGTTCTAGTAGAGGGTGTTTGAGTTTAGTATAGAATGTGTTGGAGTTCTAGTAAAGGGTGTTTTTGAGTTCTAGTAGATGATGGGTAGTAAAATGTGGAAAACAAAAATATATTATTTTTACTACAACTTCTTAATACATTTTCAGGCTAACCACGCATATGATATTTATTACTGGAATGGAGTGGGGATGAGGAAGAAAGCATTTTAGAGACAATATACCTTCATTTGACTGGAAGAAGGAGGGAGAAACCATTTAATGAAAAACTACGTTCAGTAGACTAGGCTTGGGTTTGAATCCCAATCTCCTCGTCATCAGCAAGCCAGTCAAACACGAGAGTGAGGCCTTAGACATTCTGCCACTGAAGCGAGTAGTTTTGTGGATGAACTCTTTCATATGATGCAAGTTTATCAACTGTTTACGATAATTTGCTCTTGTTGAGAGTAAACAACACAAAACCACAAATAGCAAACGGCTTGCTTCGTTGGCCACATGGTCTAAGACGTCACTCTTGTAATATACTAGATTGACGATGACAGGAAGATTAGAGCTTGATTCCTGGTCGGGTGTACTAAGCGTGATTTTCCATAAAAGGTTTTCCATTATTACTCCCCACAAATGCTGGCACATTTCTTCTAAATACAACCGAAATCATCTCTAATACATTATCGTATTTAATACGCATGCTTTTAACCCAAACGAGTAGTAATACGTTGGGCTAGAAATAAAAACAAGCAATTATGATATTTGTACACACTACATCTTTTTTCCATGACCGGTACTTGAGTTGACGCGGATAAATACATTAGACACACAAAATACTGTTGGACTTCCCTAAGTCATTGCTTCATTCTCAACCGGGTGTATTGGAGGTGGCTTACTAAATATTTTATTCCTGTCCAATCTCTACAATAATACTTAATTATGCTAGGGTATTATGTATGCTAAGCTATAGTCTAATTTTCATAATAAGATCAGTTAAGAAAAATATTATTTTCCCTTGCAGTCAACATTAAAATATTTCACTATAATATGAATATTATTTTTAAATTGTTTATTATAACCATCAAACGCGACAGTTACAAATCACATGATGTGCTTATGAATATATTTAAAAAATGCTTTAGTATCATTCCTAAGTTCTATCTGTAAAATACTGTTCTTCCTACCAGAATCCCACAATTCACTCCCCGTCTTAATCTACTAAACTAAGTTGACGTTGAATGTATTAAATAACAAATACACTTATAATTATAGTATATTTATCATTATTATCATTTTATTATATTTATTTATAATTTGTAGTATATTTGGATTTATTGATGATACATTTGAACAGTTTAAAATAGGTATCGACACTTATTTGAAGACTTGTACCCTTAAGAGGCCACTGGAGTTAAGACTTTTATTTTTACGATGTTATCATAGAAGTGCTTGATGACTAAGAGGGTTGAATATAACATGGAATAAATATATTCAAATTAAGTTTCGACACTAAACAGAACATAAGCTACAAATAATCAATCTACGCCCGTAGGGAATATAAAGAGATCCATTTGACAGAAAGTGAAACGCTCCACCTAAAGACAATTTAGAAATGGCTTGGTGCTCAATAATTATGCCCGGCATAGGGGTGGTGTGGTGGTTTGCACCTGTGACCTTTTACTCGATAAGACAGGGTTTGACCTAAGCCTAAAGTCGACTGTAGGTTTTGGGAATGATTCTTCACATTACAACTTTCACTATAATTTTATCTATCCACTTTTCAAGAAATTTATTTTATTGAATCAACTCTCAAGAGCCCATATCACTTCCAATAAATAGGGAAATTAATTTTAAGAATATGATATGCAGATAGATTGTAACCGTAACTAACAAATAAAATAGCATAGCTATTTAATCCATCAAGACATGCCCATTCGTACAGTTGTCATTGTACTGGCAGCAAAAAAGCCAAATATCGAGTCGATGGTGGCTGCGTTATCTGATAGTTCATGGCCTTAATTGCTCACACAATTTTAGCCAATGATTTTCACTCGTCCATCACAGAATCTGCCATAAAATATGAGTGAAGAATGACCCTAGGAACGGGACGACTCATGGATAGCTCAGTGGTCTAGAGCATGGGCGTACTATGACAAATGTCCGGGTTCAGGTGTAATTTTTTAATTTAATGAATATGATATTTAAATACGGATATAATAGTAATCCCCAAAATAATATCTTATCTATTTAATCCACAGTTAACCTGATTATCTCAAAATAGGAATTGCATCGAAGTGAGGCTATTAGTATTTTTAACGTGACAACAGAAACATCATGTTAGCCAGGCCCGAGGGTCTATGAGGGGCCTGGGAATTACTGGGATCTCAGAAAATGTTTTCATATTTTAAAGATTAGCATTCAAATTTCTACTATTAATATTATTACTAAATTATTACTATAGTTATTTCAGATATGATTAATTCATTATTTTTTTTAGACAGGATTAATATAAGATGGAGGGGGGCCCGAAAAAACTTGTTACCCTGATAAAATTACTTCCATAAGGTTCTGAAAATAGGATAAGTATGAGGAAGGTATAATATAGAGAAAGTGAACCTGTTTTCCTAGAGAAAGAAAAGAGAGAGAGAGAGAGAGAAAAACCATTTGTGGAAAAACATACTTAAATACACAAAGCTGGGATTCGAACCCCCACCTCCCCATCACCAGAAAACCAGACTATATGAAATTACATCTTTGTTCGCGTACACGATGAAGTAAATCCCATAGCCTGCCCTTAAAACTACACTTCTAAATTTTATTCCTTAGGTGAAGTATTTATGTTATTGAGGATATTAAATGTGCACATTTTGAACCAAGTGATTGTATGAACCTACAACTTACAAACTAAATTAAGCATGTAAGAATTGTTGCACCCTCTCTGAGTCCTAATATCACCCGGCCAGGGAGAGGATGAACTTCACATACATGATAAATAGAAATTATAAAAAATATATAGATTCAACAAAATGAACAGTTTATTCAATTAAATGACAATAGCGCAGATAACAAAAAATGGTATCATTATATCATTATGAGTACAGTTGGAAATTATGCTCGAAGCAAGCAACTTTATATCATTAAAGTTGCGCAAGTGTTTTAACAAAAGGAAACATGAAATCCGTCATAATATTGATAGTCCAGTCTATAAGAGACAATACCATAGCGTATATTTTTAAATGCGATACAAAATTATAAGGGCCTAATGGGCACCTTGATATGGTTCCAAAGGTTTCGTAATTCACAGAAAACGATATCATAAATATAAAGTAATTTAAATTTGACGACCACACAACAGAGTTTACAAAACGTGAGGGTTTGACTACCAGACATAAGCCAAACTCCCACGGGACTATCACATCTGACTTAAAATATGGAACAAACAGTTCCATCAATTAACAAAACTTTAGCTGTTCAAACAGAACTTACGTTACAAAAGATAATGTCATCCTAATTCAAATTCCAGTAAAAAGTTACATCACGTTTAGTTAATTCAAACCATAATTTTAAATATGAAAAGTTACTTCAATAAAAAAAAGTAATACTCTACAATTCCAAACAATATAATATTAACATGTCAAACTTATAATCAGCACATAACTGAGGATATATACGAGAATAAATATAAGCAAAAGTCCAGCGCCCGAGCGGCGACGTATCTAAGATAGAATATTTGGACATAGTTTGACGATCAAAATATTAATACGTTAGATTTTGAAACTGAATATTATATGCAAAAAGTTTAAAGTTGATAAAGAAGTTAGAGTTCATAACTCCACTCGTCTAAGCGACGATTTTGATACATTTTACAAGTTTTCTCCAGCCATTGCCCAGGTCCATGACAATGGTCTGTCGTAGATCGTTGATCGTAGGATAGTCGATTATGGCATGCTTGCACAGCCATTATATAGGGATTTCGTTGTTCTGGAAGGGAGGTGGGAGTACACCAAACACACGCATGATGACGTCAACGATGCCTTGAAACAGTCACGTAGACCATTGTTGATTCCGCTTGCTCCATCGGAATATCCGTGAATATCTCCAATCACCGATGCTTTGAAGGAGGTTCCTCTAGTCTCCGTCAGAGATCGGATACATAATTGTTCTCTAGTTGATGTTGATAGTTCATGGCTCATTTCTCGCTAGTACAGTCGGAGTGCCGCGTCGCTTTGTTGACCCACTGGATCTCCCTTGACCCACTCGCCAATCTAGGAGTCCAGGTGCCGGCCAGCCTTGCAGGATTCTATTGTGAGCAGATTAATATTGTAAGTATATGAACAAATTAATACTAAGAATTGGATCGAGTAATGAAATATATTGTGCAGCATTGTTTTTATTATGTCTTCTTAGCCTACAAGAACTACAACAGAGAAACATACTATTGTAGGGATCCTAATTGAGTTGAATTTATTGGAGCGGGTAGTAAGCTTAGTAGATATAATATCTCCGACAATATGGGGCGGGGTCCAGCTGTAACATTATACCACGTAATGTTACAGAATGTACAGGAAAGATGGATAAAAAACATATGAAATAAACTAACACTATTATGGCTTTTTACAATGAAAAGAAGAACACAGTTCACACTTTACATTGCTGCCACTGGACAAAGAGGTAAGGGCTGTCTCTTGAAGAAAATTGAACGTTACCATCCATTCCCCGACCTAGGTTTCATTCTCTCGAATATCATCAGGAGGGAGTGTGAAACGCGCAACGCAACTTCCTAAAATAGGGAACAAAAAAACACAAAAGGAAGGAAAGGGAAATTTTGTGTTTCTTTTTTGTTCCCTATTTTATGAAGTTGCGTTGCGTGTTTCACACTCCCTCCTGATGATATCCGAGAGAATGAAACCTAGGTCGGGGGATTAGGTGGCTATGATCGATTTTCTTCAAAAGCATTCCTTACCTTTTTGTCTAATTCAGCAATCTAAGGTGTGAACTGTGTTCATCTTTCATTGTAAAGGTTTTTCACTCCCCCTCCACGTAAATGCGGGTTCACTTCCTCTAATTCAACCCTTCCCAATATCTAATCCATTAGCGTAATTAGTACTTAAAGCGTATAACCCGAACGGGTAGTAAGACGCAGTGCTAAATATTAGTATTATTTCATTGTAAAATTTATAATATATTCTTTCCATGTATATTTTTCTATACGCCTTATCTGTAAATTCTTTAAATATAATAGATTTACCTCATATAGCGAAAATAGGATTTCCTTGTATAGATAAACTAAGTCAAAATATAATTGAGGATTACAAGAACAAAGTAATTAATCAGGTGTAAGATAACACTTTAGGGTCATCCGTATAGGATTCAAACTCTATTCTTCTCATCAATGGTGCCCTTGTAAAATGTAAGTTTACCGTCTTGGACAGCATGGCCCCCAACGTAAAGTAAAGCTGTCATTGTTGATGCATAGTGCTAGCTTTGACAGCTGTGAAGAATTCTTTTCAATTTCAACAAGTGAAAAATGGCAACCTGGATACGGCAATTGATCTTAGTATATTTTGATTTACTTGTCAATGCACTCCCAATGAGTCATATTGGTAGGCCTACATCTCGTATTTAGGGACATCTCTCTCTCTTTCTCTCTCTAATTGTTGTTCTATTGAATCTATGGAACAGTTTCAAAGTCAGTCCTAGTACACCTCAAGTGTGGTGCTATACTAAATACAAGACTACATCTACCCAGACCAGGATGGAATGGGCCAGTTTCCAAGTCATCTTAGTACACCTCAAGTGTGGTGCTATACTAAATACAAGACTACATCTACCCAGACCAGGATGGAATGGGCCAGTTTCCAAGTCATCTTAGTACACCTCAAGTGTGGTGCTATACTAAATACAAGACTACATCTACCCAGACCAGGATGGAATGGGCCAGTTTCATAGTCAGACTTAGTACACCTCAAGTGTGGTGCTATACTAAATACAAGACTACATCTACCCAGACCAGGATGGAATGGGCCAGTTTCCAAGTCATCTTAGTACACCTCAAGTGTGGTGCTATACTAAATACAAGACGACACCTACCTAGACCAGGATGGAATGGACCAGTTTCATATGTGAGTCTGGACCATTCTTATCAAGTTTATTTAGGTGTTTCACTTTTATTATAGAACCACACTTGAGGCGTACTAAGTCTGACTATGAAATTGTCCCTATTTGGGGTAGCTGGTGAAATTATCGGCACTAAGAACACAGTTCACTGTGACTCCTAACTGACAGTATGTTGAAATGTACTTAGTAATATTCAGTCATGTATATCACAAACTGATACGTGATGGTTATAACCAGGTTCATTCTTGATTTGAATCAATTTCAATTATATGAACGATAACATCCTGGACCCTGGAATCTAACCGGCACCTTTCACTGAGCATTGGCATGTACTGGATTCGATTCCCGTTTCAAGGCTATCATCCTTTACTTTATTGAATTTCGTTCATCTCTCAGGACTGCTCCTGGGCATAATCATTACGTGTCAGTTTGTGATACACATTAATGAATAATCTTGTTAATGTTTTATTTTCAAAAAGTGTCAACGTTATACGAATCTAGTATTCCAGATATAAATGTCGAGATTTTGTTGTTTTTGTTGTTGTTGTTGTTGTTGTTGTTGTTGGTGGTGGTGGTGAACCAAGCCAACAGTAGGGAATTCAGGTCTTGAAAAATAGGAGGATGGTTGTTGAAATATTGAAGCAGGCAGGTAGACAAGCTGTCCCAAAACATGAAGTAAAGATGGCGTCTCCTGGGACCAAGACTTTGTAAACTCTAGGCCCATTAATGTCCCCAGCCTATGACGTCACACTAAAGTACATACCAACAGCCTTTGATAAATTTAGTGGAGTAATGTTTTAAAGCTCTCTGTTCAAGACGTTTTTAAATTCCCAATATGTGGCTTATCCTGAGTTATGAAGTCGGGGCTCACAGCTACATGGATTTTTGGCTGATAGTTCTCAAAACTATTCAAAGGGTGATTTCATGTTCTGGTAACGGGATTAATAAGGCACTTATTTAAAAAATCATCTAAATGCTATTATATATATTTTTTAGAGACCCAAATTACTTTTATTTAAAATATGTTTGCTAATTTTTATACACTAAAATTTACATAGTAATATTGTAATGATTTGTACTAATTTATTAAAGCTAAAATATTTAAAGATGAAATAAAATAATAACGAAACACAATTCAGATATAATAATGTATAATTTATGGTTAAATTAGAACCATTAATAAAAATAACTATTCTCACTATTGATAGTTTTGTAAAACATTCAATATAATATATACTCCAGGATTAAAAATTGCGAGGCAAAGTCCAAACGGTGATTGGAAATAGTTGAAAATATCCACCTAAGAGACTCGACCGCGATCGGAACCCCGATCTCCCCACTTTGACAGGCCAGTATAATATGAGAGGGAGGCCTTATACCAATCCCCTAAATGTTATTAATCAATTGATAGCTGAAAATCACATGACTTGGCGTATGCATATTTATATTAAAGTATTTTAGTAACTATTCTAAATGCTTGCATCATATGTTGTTCTTCCTACAACGGTTACCCTATCGTTGAGTCAGATTTAGGTGGTTATGTTAAATTAAGTCAGGTTAAAATATTATAAATAAAAATGCTTTATAAATAATAACCTTATGAACATCTTGACAACCCATGGCAATATATCGTGGTTTCTAGGAATTAGGATAAAATATCTATATTGTAAATGGAAAGGACTGTCTTTTCAAAGTTTAATAAATATCAACAAAATATATATTTTTAATTATGACTTTATCAATCACATTAATTGCTTAGATTTGAGCCTGTTTATTTTATAGTATGGATCGTCCATTGTAATCTTTCAAAGTGAGATACACTGTCTAGTTATAATGCTAAGTGTTACTTGCGGAATCATTGGCTCATAAGCTAAATACAATACTTGTTAAAGTTTTTCCTGTTGTCCCTTATCACAACTTGTTTATAAGAACCAAATACATTGTTATAGCCATAATTCATTTTATATACAACATTTCCTGTTAATTTGATATAATTTGTCATTCATCTCAGCTTATTATGAGCCCTTAAATACAACAAGATTGCCCTTTATGGTTCTACTTCAGTGACGTTTATATGATAAGGCTATGGTCTAAAATGGGATGAGGTTACCGGGGAGTGGAGGAGGCTACACAGTGATGAGTTACATACCTTGTACCTATCACAAGATATTGTTAGAATTATCAAGTCTCGTAGATTACGGTGGATAGGACATGCAGTGCGAATGAAAGAATATAGAACCTTGTTCAGAGTATTGAGTGGCAAATCCTATGGGAAGAGATGATTGGGAAGACCTAGACTAAGATGATAAGATAGCATTAGAATAGACTTGAAAGAGATAGGGTGTAATGAGGTGGACTGGATAGAACTATTTCAAGATAAGGATATGGTGTAATGAGATGTACAGGATAGAACTTGATCGAAATAGGGTTTGGTTGTGATGAATTGGACCGGATAGAACTAGCTCAAGATAGGGATAGGTTGTAATGAAGTGGACGGATAGAACTAGCTCAAGATATAGAAAGCGTGTATTGAGGTGGACTGGATGGATCAAGCTCAAGATAGATCTAGGGTGTAAAGAGATGGAATGGACGAAACTAGTTTAAGATAAAGATAGGAGTAGCTAGCACGCCAAGCTATCACATCTAACTGATTGGTTGAATTTTGTCACGTGACCACGCCCCCTCGCTCTGATTGGCAGTTAGTTTCCCCCCTCCCCTCAACCTGACCCTCCTTCCCCTCTTCCTGATCCACTTCCCCACCCCTGACACCCTTTCCAATGTTCCAGACATGTTTGTTCTTGTTCCAAACATGTTGATACTTGTATTTACTTGTTTTATTAGTTTTTTATGTATGCTCAATGGGCTTATTGCTTTTTTATTTGTAATCATTGGTTATTTATGCCTGGGTAGGATTGAGATGGGACGTTGGAGTTTTTATTTATTTATTAGTGTGCAGTTCACGACGTCGAGCGTTCCTCCATTGTCCAGATGACAGCGTATCACGGTCGTAAGGCCCCTTTCACTTTTACTTTATTCCCCACCCTCCTTACATCGCCACGGCACAGAACAAACTAAATTACACTGATTGCTCCCTCGCTCTGTTGGACTACATTTCACTTCCCGGAACAAACAGCACGAACCTCTCCTGACGACCGTTTGGGGTAGAGGGTGATAAATGGTTCCCCTGCCTTGATACACCTTTCCCTTCCCCTCACTTCCCCCTCCATCAAGGCATGTGTCTCAACACCTTATTTTATAATGGGCTTTCCCGGTGTCATCATCGCAATGTCACAACATCCTATGTGGTAATGGGTTTCACTGATGACAGGCGCCAGTTAGGGGGGTCGACAAGACAAGTCGGGACAAGAATAGACCGTGACCTTGAAAGATGTCACAATGGGTTTTCCCTGATGACCTGCGCCAGGTTGGAAACTTGACAAGACTGGGCTATATCGTGACCTTGAAACCGTTAGCAAGGTCATTTACTCTGGCAAACATCCCATTGGCAGTGGGATTTTTCCAGGTGATGTTTTAACTAGTCATCGCAATGTCGCAACACCCTATGTGTTAATGGGTATTTTCCCCGGTAATTTCACAACTAAAGAGCATTTACGCTACAGATCAATTGTCTTGACGAATATTTACGTGAAATTAGATCTTGCCGCTTTTCTATTTGTTCCGATGAAAATGGGACTGTACTTCGGTGAGACAGTGCTCAGCTTTTATGTTAATCTCTAGGATTCGGTTCGAATATCGTTGGGGTCCAGTGGGAATAAATCTCGATATTGAGATTTTCGATCTTGTTTTCTCTCTTGCGTGCTGAAACACCTGTCTGAACTCTAACCTTGTTACAACGTCACATAGAAGAAATAATAACACTCACCAACTCAGCCCAATTTGACTCGTCCCGACTCCTCTACGATACGCCCGAGACACTCATCACCACTATAGCCAACTGAACCGAGATTTTGATCTCGCCGCTAACCGTGTGGTTGGGCTGCCCCACACCTCTCCTCCCGATTGGGCACGAAACAAGTGATCATCATTCTGCGCGCGCCGCCCTGACGCATTGTAGATACAACTTCTATGGACTGTATTTCGACGCACAAACTACGTCTATTGGTCATCGAAATCATTCTCGAACACCCCTCCTCCTTGTTCCGCGCTCTGGGAATATATGTTTACCACAGTGTATATAATGGTTGGAACCCAGTGTATGGACACACTTTACACTCTGGGCTTTCGAGGTAAATAGCTTAATTTTGTAGGCTCGACGATATATTCAAAATTAAATTTGGTTTTAATCTACCTTCTTTCAAAATTCAATTTATATCTGCGTCTAATATTTTTTATAACATCTATTACGTCAGCCCCTAAGGCAATGCTTACTTTTCATATATTTGGTCTCCACTGATAATTTAGGTATCTTTAAATATTGGGGACTATTTATATTTGCCTCCTTGTTCCTACCAAGGTTGGTCAAATGTGGGGCCGCGAGCCGGCGGAGAAATTAATATTATACGGACGCCATGTTAGGTGTTAATGTTAGGCTAGTTCATTATAGTTTTTCTGGTGTCTATTTATTTGTATTGGTCAAATGTGGGGCCGCGGGCCACCCAGGACTTATATTCCTGAGGACATCTTATTGGCTCTTAAAGCCTTTAGGCATTGTTATGTACACTTAATCTTTTTATAACGTGAAATATTAGCATAGTGTCAATGTCATTCTTTAGTTAAGGGGCGTGAGCTGTTGACTCACTCTATGTTACGGATCATGAGAAGGGGTTGTCTCTCTACTCATGTTGTCGATTGGCTATTTTGTTATGTTTTATTATTATTAATCTGGAGACCAGTTCGTTAGGCCTTTATACTGCTCTCTAAGGATGCAATTTTGGGGGCGTTTGTATGTAAGGAGCCACCTGAAGTTAATTAATGTTGTAAGGCCCTTTAGGCCCTGGCGGTGTCCTTTGTGCCTTGTAGCCCTTCTGGCTTATGGTTACCATTGTTATTCCTAAGTGTCACCCCCCATTTAGTTGTACTATGTTTCTTGATAATAAAATTATAACTCTCTTGTGCTCACCTCTGTCTATTATTTTATGTGGGATGATAAGGGGGTAAGTTACAGAACTATCCGCATATTTATATTAATGGAACAGGAATCTATAATAATAAAATTAAGTGTTTGTCCGTGTGTTTGTTTGTTTGTGTGCGATACCCATCGAAAACCACGGCACGCAGAGATCCGAAATTTTTAACATAGGTGTACGGGAGGTGGTCCGAATGCACTTCGGAGCAGAAGTTTTAAATTTTTAATAAACTATTTTTTAACACAACAGCACAGTGGGTCATGGTTAACGCCGTGTGGGATTGTTAGTTATGAAAATTTTTTTAAAAAAGAAAAAAGAATAGGTCCTTGGATAGCAATCTACCGTAACAATGCATTTTATAGTTGCATCGTTGGTCGCGTGGTCTAAGCTGTCACTATTGATCAACGTTTGAAGCAAATGTGGGTACACATTTTACCTGTTTTAGAAAAATCTGGTCGACCGGCAAAACCCCTTTGAAAGTGGTGGGGTTGCACAAAGTATGACCGTTCTAAAGATATCTAGGTTTCAATCTCGTTGTGGACGCCATCTAAATTTGTATACTTGCATCGAAGGTAGCATAGTCTAAGGCGTCATTAGATGACCGATGACAGAGTGATCTATGTTTGAAACTATTGCGGGTACGCATTTTATCTGTTCTAGAAAATCTGGTAAACTGGCAAAACCCCTTCGAAAATGGTGGGGGTGCACTCGGAAGGAAATACGACCATAATAACAGGCATTAGCTGTGCTAAAGATATCGAGGTTCTAATCCCGGTATGCACGCCGTTTAAATGTCATGTTCATATAAATCTGACGGCGCGAGGGGAGGAGGAATCGAATCCCCGCTGTTTAAACTGTAGGTATTTTTCCCTCCGAAACATTTTCTTAATCATCCTTACTGCACGTTTTGCAAGAAATGGTACGTGTCACTCATATAGTTAGGGCAGGGGAGGTCATGGCTTCTAATCTTGCTCGGGTGAACTGGGGTGGTTTTATACTCTCCCTCTCTCCACGTAAATTCTGGAACATTTCTACCTTATTCCTCCGATCCATGGCGGATACCTATGTTTATTTTATTTAATGTCTTGTTTGCTTATTATCAATGGGTATTATTGTTGTTGTTGGTTATTATTAATGTTTGTTAATTTATTCTAGGGTACGGTAAATACGGAAGACTCTTGTCCTGGGCAAGACCGACAAATTACACCAACCAACAAAAGGGCTGAACCTCAGGAGAGAACTGCTTCAAAAATGAGAAAATATGATGAATCCTACTTGTCCTTCCGATTTATTCCTGTAGGAATTATTATTATTATTATTATTATTATTATTATTATTATTATTATTATTATTATTATTATTATTATTATTAGCACCGCGTCTTACTACACATTCGGGTTATACGCACTTACGGTAATGTGTAATGGTAGGGTGATTGTGGGATGATATGAAGGACCTACAGTTTAGCGTGGAATCCGAACACGGTGGCGGCCTGGCATTCCACACATTCACAAGATATCTTGTCAGAGGTGTAGGAAGGGTTTGTAAATCAGATAAATCTGTGCCGGGACCAAGGATTGAACCCCGGCCGCCTGCACAGAAGCCTGACACCTTACCCCTAGACCACCAGGTCACCCCTGTAGGAATTATGAAAATCCGGATGGACAATAGGTTATTTGCAACAAAATTCAGTTTAATAGCTCTTTGGCACCTGCAAAGCTTAAACGACACCTTGAAACAAACCACCCGCAACTGAAGGATAAAAGCTTAAGTTTTTTTGAAAGACACAAAAAAGTAAATAAAACTGGTGTGGCTGCTTTACACGGATATGTAAAAACAGATAATGAAAACGCAACAGAAGCATCATTCCTGCTAAGTTACAGAATTGCTCGTGCTGGAAAACCACACACGATTGCAGAAAATTTAATAAAACCATGTATGACAGAAATCGTCAGCTGCGTACTTGGAGAAGACGCAGCGAAGAAAGTTGCAGCAGTCCAGTGTTCCAACAACATCATATCTGATCTAGTCCATAAGATTTCAGACCATAGTGAAGATGAATTAATTTGTAGATTGAAAGACAGTGAGATGTTTGCAATGCAACTTAACGAAAGTACAGATGTCGCCAGGTTATCAATAATGCTTGTTTTCGTGAGATACCCCTCTAAGTATCTATTGAAGATTAGTTACTCTGTCCACCTTTGGAGAGCAACACAATTGGAGAAGAAATTTTTAAAGTCATTGATAGTTACATCAGTAAACACCAGCATATTGATTGGAAAAAATGTATTGACGTGTGCAGTGATGGAGCTGCAGTTATGTCCGGCAAAATAAAAGGAATTGCAACAAGAATAAAGAATGTTGCACCTAAATGTAGTAGCAGTCACTGCGTTTTACATCGCCATGCCCTTGTCGCAAAGAAAATGCCATCCGAATTAAAGAAAGTTCTCGATCAAGCCGTACAAATTGTCAATTGCGTTAAATCACGCCCACTCCAGTCAAGGTTTTTTTTAAAAAGCGTGTGAAGATGTAGGAATTCAGCATCAATCACTTCTTCTACACACGGAAGTGAGATGGCTTTCGAGAGGAAAAGTTTTATCAAGGTAATTTGAATTGCGCAACGAGCTTAAGATATTCTTCGCTGAGCAACCCATTTCTGCATCCATTAGTACTCTTGCTGAACTATTGCACGATGTGCAATGGTTGATAAAATATGCTTATTTGGCCGATATATTCAATAAACTCAACGTAGTCTGCAAGTCCTTACAGGGATGAACCACAACCACGTTTACAGTAAGAGATAAAATATCTTCACCTAAAAACAAACTTGGCTTCTGGATCGAATGTGTTGAACAAAAAAGTTACGAAAGTTTTACTCTTTTAAATGGCTTTCTGGAATAAAATTAGTTGCAAATAACCTCAGATGTGGAAAAAATCATACATGAACATTTGATTAACCTTAAAAAATATTTGAAAGAGTATTTCCCGGAGAAGGTACAGGACATCGACTGGGTACAGAATCCATTCGCAAATCATACCAAATCATCGATGCTAACTATGTCAGAGTATGAGAATTTGATTGACATTAAGTGTTAATCCCTTCTAAAACTAAAATTCAATTCAGAAGATTCTAATTTGAATTACTTTTGGATTGGCCTGAAAGATGAATATCCTGCAGTCGTTGAGAAGGCTATTATGGTTCTGCTTCCGTTTGTGACGACTTACCGATGCGAAACTGGTTTTTCAGCTTACGCTTACACTTAAAACAAGTACAAAAACAGACTGAGTGCTGCTCCAGATCTTCGCGTTCAATTGTCAGACATTAAACCTAATTTTAGTGCTATTATTAGTAAATATATGAAAAAATGTCATTCTTCACATTAAATAGTTACTTTTTTTGTACAATAAATGTTTAATAATATTTATAATAATTATTTTTTATTTATAAATGTTTTTCCTTTTATGTCAAACATGAAAATATTCAAACTATACTGCAAGGTACAATCACTTTGTTAATATCAAAATGGGGTTCCACCAAAAAAGTATGATCAGTTAGGGTTCCGTGGCAAAAAAAAAAAAAAAAAAATTGGGAACCTCTGCATTAGATGGTATAGAGGCTTTCACACGATACGACTTTTTAGTCGTCCGATCAAAAGTAGTGCCCGGCTCGTGTAACAGTTGGATGACCTCACTGTAATATCCGATTGTCGTGTCCGCAGTTTAGCCGAATGACTTGTAGTCGACTGTTGTTGGGAATGAAACTTTTCACACTATGCAACTAAACAGTCCTCCCCAGCCTATGTTATTGTATTACTATCGTAATAACTCAATGTTAGATGGTCAAAACAATAATTGTGAGTAAATATGAAAACGAAATATTGAGTTAATTAGTGGAGTAATATAATAGCTTAATGGGCCTATTGTATTGGCCCGAATATAGTACGACCTAACACATAATATAGCACTAAGATTTTGAAGATGTTCTACTTGAAAGAAAAAAATGTCCTTGACTAGAACTCGAGATAAAGACTTAAAAATATGACTAAACATTTTAGAAAACATTCTTAAGTTGAGAGTAAGGAGCGATATTTATTATAAGATAAAATATTTTGAAATTTCTGTTGCATATATTGGTTCAAGCTACAATATTGATACAAATGATGAAAACTCATACGACATAAACCGTATCGTGTGAAAGCCCTCATCCGATCGTAGTCGTATGAAAAATACGTGATCAATCCTTGAGAAAGGAATTCAAAGGTGACTAACGTAGTTATTATCCGAATCACTTCGACTAGTAGTCCTCCTATTACACTCGTTCAGCAAAAACTCGTACGACAGCAACCATATCATGTGAAAGCCCTCTACTGTTGTTGGCTTTAAAAATGAAATGGGGTTAAAATCGGGTGGATGCACACTACCAAAAATATGAAATCCAACTCTTGTGTTTAAACATACTTTAAAAAAAACTTTACCTGCACATAGTAATTATGATATTCTAAATTTAAAAAACGAATTAATATAGCGAAACGTAGCAGGAAATGAAAACCATTAACAGAATTTAGCTTAGAAGAAATGACGCGCGTGTCGGGTTACATGAATGGTTTCTCTGCATGAATTGATTTAACTAATACCTACCAAAATAACACATCCCATAACTAAATTTCGTGCTATAAACTAAATTGTTCCACTTTAAATGAGGCCTGACGTATGGAAGACTCATACATATCTGAGGATCCCCTTCATTATCATATGAATTGGAAACACGCGAGGATTGGCTGATCTATATAGCTTCATTGATTGCGCGTTCCAATTTCTGTTCCCAGCTGGCTACAAATATGTTTCTCGTTGGCTCATTTGTAGTTTTTTTTATAAGAGTCTACTATTATTAGTTTCTCACTGCGTTGTGTCCACTTTCATTCGAGTATATGGTTATCAATATCCTGCAGTAATGATACGAAAAAAAGACGCAAATGGAAAATTCAGCGGATATTTTGTTATTTTATTTGGAACAGCTCAACAGGGGCGAGAAGTATAAAGAGATGGACCATCAAGAGACAAGAGAGGCTCCAGATCTAAGGAACACTTGTTTGAATCCAGACTATGTTGATCATAATCTGTTATTTGTTTACTGATTTGTTCTTCAACTCAGGTGCTGTCCATCTGTCGGTTGAAAAACTTTTCCTGACATTTCAAAAACAGTTATACACCAGGATTCTGGCAGCAAGGAACTTTTAAGAACATACGATCAAATATTTTTTCCTTAAACATTGATAACATTTTACTTTAATGATAGTGCTATTTTATAGGTTTTGAAACTATCAAAAGTGACCATTTAAGATAAAATTATTTGAAGGATTAATTTAGGAAAGTAGATACTGTCTTGTCTTAGTTTAAGTTAGTTTGTAAAATTGATCGTAGATATAGCCTATTGACCATAAGGTTTTATTTAAAATATCAATTTTAATACATTGTATGGATGCAAATTTCTCGCCCTCTGCTTTATTGCAACTTTACCCCTCTTTATTAAAATATATGATCGTTGCATGTACGTAGATTCTTATTACACTTTGTCATATCATCAATAAAGGAAATAATCTCTGGCATGTGCACTGGGCAAATTTACACATAGGAGTTTTACTGCTATTCTCCGCGCTTATACATGTGTATTTACTTTAAGATACTTTCCACACATACATACATACTCCCATATCAATCACACACCCAGATCCCCTCCAACACACATATACATACACCCACACACTAACACTAACACAAACCCCCACACTCCCACTTACACCCAAACACACGCCGACCAAGGTGTCATTATCGCACATTCTGATTTCCTTTAATGGGAGCTTGGAGCTAAAATCCCGACCAGAAGTACTCAAGTACTGAGGCTTCCTATATGGTTTACCGCTCTTTATCCACACAAGTGCGGCAACAATTCCTGTATGTTCAAACTTATACATCCCATTAGTTTAAATATGTGGACATACCGGATGGGTGGTAAGACACATATGATAATAGCCCTTATTCCAACTAAATAAGTGTATATACCGAATGGGTGGTAAGACACATATGATAATAACCCTTATTCCAACTAAATAAGTGTATATACCGAATGGGTGGTAAGACACATATGATAATAACCCTTATTCCAACTAAATAAGTAAATTCGTTTTTAAAATCTAAACTGGCACATATTTTATCTACATTAACTTCATAAAAACTTATTTTCCACGTTCCATAAATATGCTTTAGAAATGTATGTACTTTTTAAATTCCAACGTATGTTTGTTTAAACTATCGTTTGTATTTTTTATTTAATTGACTTGTAGATTCACAGTGTTATACCATAATATTTGGTTTATAGCTTTAGCTATGGCCAGCCCACTTATGAAAACCTCCACACCTGCTCTTAACGAAACATGAAGTGAATTACTTTCTGAAACGAAGAACCATCTATATCCAAACTATTTGAATTCAACTAAAATATTTTTGTCATTTTTTAGAATAAACATGAAAAAAAAAAACTTTCCACCACTCAAAATAGATGAGAATATTTTTAATTTCTGGTAAAAAAAAGGGTGCACTAAATTTAAAATTTAAATCAGAAAACCTTATTTCTACAAGCTTTAAACTGTAGCGTTTTGGGAACTAAGGTTTGTTGAGCCAGATGTTTCAATTTCACTACGGTACTTTACTTCGTAGGATTAAGTTTGAAATCCTCTCACATTTTGGGAATGAAAGCTCTCTACATGAGGATTTTTTGTTTGTTTTTGAAGGATGCGATCGTCGCTTCTTCCATAAAAAGATAAATAGATTGCTGATGGCCAAGCCATCAACTTCTCAACTACTACTAATATAAAACGCCTAAAGATAGTAATTTGAACATTAAAAGGCACTAACGGTATAGCCAAAAGTCACTCAAATAAAATTCCCTAAATTTTTTTCTAGTACCAGTATAAAAAACATTTCAAAACACTTAAATGCTTCGGTACTGAACATCAAACATTATTTTAATCTCGTTTGCCGATGACGGGAATTTTTGGGTTATAATTCCTGCTGGATGTACCGAGGGTGGTATTTCCTAAATAGTTTGCCACCCTCCCGCTTCGCAAATGCAGCTATATTGATTATAATTTTAATTTATCAACTCCTACCTTATTAGCTTAACTAGCGTATTTTTGTATGATATAATGTGTATATAACTTAAATGTTTTATATAACTTATATAATATATCCTATATATAATATATATGCATATTAGGGTGTCCCAAAAAAATGGAATTAATTTTTTTTTTTCGCATACCCTCTTATTTTTTACCTTTTATGTCAAAACAATTGTAAATAATGTTTCATGTAATTTGGACCACGGCAACCCGTGCCGACTTGCATCTAAACATGTCAGTCAGTACATGTGTACTTGAGCGAGCGAACGCTGACGACACGTGTCTGTAGCGGAGCACCCAACTGCTGCAAATGGTAAAGATAAAACAAAAAAGATAAAGGAAGGTTTTGGAATGCTTCGACAGTGAGATTGCACAACCCGTGAAACATGTCAGTAGCAGTTAACTCAGGACAGCGCACGTCTACGTGTCAATGTGCTTATAATTCCAAGTTGTTTAATTAGTAAATGTTTGTATGGTTTTTAATCAGTGAACAGAACATGGCAGTGGAATTGCGTAGTTCTAAAAAAGTGATATTTTTAATAGGTTATATAAGACATCAAATAACGGGTTCAAAACTTCCGTCTAATGGACAAGTTCTCGCAGTTTTGTTTTACAATATTCGAGAAGTGAATTTAAGTGTTAATGAAAGTGCAAATCTCGCTATTCGCGAATGTATTATATTTTGGGAAAAGGCTCGCATACCTACCAAATTGTTGCCAAATTGTGCGAGCAAGCTTGTTAATGTGTATCAAGTTTGGAGAGACTTACAAAAAAAAATGCAAAGAAATTACAAGACGTATTCAAGCGGCGACAACAATAATTTGTAATTAATTTAGACAATTTGTTCAACATTGCACATGCTGATGCACTTCAATTAATGAAAATAGAGGAAGATAGGATGTTCTTGCAGCGCCAAAGAGAGCCGGCCGACCCGGTCACTTAGGTGGAGTGGATAAAAAATCTGGCCAAAAAAGAGGAAAGGGCGTGACTTCGAGCTGTCAAAGAAGACAATCGGCAAATAAAATATGTTTCCGATTCAACATCCTCGGCATCAAACGAACCATTGCAAGAAGATTCCTCTTCAAATTTTAGTGAAAATATAGATTCAGAAGATTTCCCAACACTGATCGAAAGCTCAAAACCTGGGACAAGTAAATCAGTATTGAGGAAAGAGTTTATTACTCCAAAGTTAGTTGCTGCTTTAGGCAGGTGTCAGTTAAGTATGCGAGATTCTGTGTTTATTCTTGAAGCTACTATTGATGCACTTGGATTTAACATTGACGAATTTCCGATAAGTAAGTCTTCAATTCAAAGAATCCTAACAGAAAAACGGAAGGAACGTGCGGAAAACATAAAAATTTATTTTCAAAACGATGTACCGGATGTAGTGACCTTACATTGGGATGGCATACTGTTGCCTGCTTTGAGTGCTCGAAAATCGAAAGAAGAACGCTTGCCTATTGTTATTTCATTTGGACTAAAATAACAACTCATTGCTGTGCTGAGACTGGATAATTCCTCAGGCAAAGAACAGGCGCAGGCTATTTGGAAGGCGATCTTAGATTGTAATCTCGAAAACAAGGTCCAAATTCTCTGTTGTGATATTACGGCTTCGAATACAGGTCGTTTTAATGGTGCTTTTACGCTCCTCGAGCAAAAATTTGATAGGGAAATGCTTTTTTTCGCTTGCCGCCATCATGTATACGAACTGGTGTTAAAGGCCATGTTCGATCTGAAAATTAAACAAGTGACAACAAGACCCGATAATCCACTCTTTAAAAAGCTCAAAGAGAATTGGAAAAATATCGATTCCACTAAAATACAGTGCTATAGAGAAACAGTGGAACTGTTCAGAACCGTACCCGAAATTGAAAATTTGCTGGACTTTTACCGAGATGAACTTAAAAATGTTATGGTCCGAGAGGACTATCGAGAGTTGATCGAAATTTCTATGGTGTTTTTAGGTGGAGATGCAGAAAAAAAAAATTAAAATCAGACCTCCGGGTGCCATGCACCAAGCTAGATGGATGGCCCGAGCGATTTACTCCCTAAAACTATCGTTATTTAGTTCTCAGCTGAAATTAAACACTAAGGATACGAAAGAACTGTTAGATGTCTGCTTGTTTATCGTAACAATCTATGTAAAAACCATGGCTTCAATGCATTTTGGCAGTTAAAGCACCCTACAAAGATTTGTGCTTTTTGAAATCTTTGAAAGCTTACGAAAATGTTAATGAAAATATCTCAAAAGCTGCTTTACAGAAATTTCTCCAGCATTTATGGTATTTGACTGATGAAATAGCAGTATTAGCTCTTTTTGATGATGATGTGGACGAAGAAACAAAATTAAAAATGGTGGCAAATTTACATAGAGAAAATTTCTCGACCCATGAGAAAAGATACATTCCATCGAAGGAAGAACTTTATGGTTCATTGTATGGTGAGTTTGATACATTGATTTTGTAATTGTTTATTTAGTTATTTATTTATATCACGCAATTGTTACATTTTTTTTTACAGAAAAAAGCATCGATGATTTCATATCAGTCAAAAGCCATTCATTGTTTTCTAGACTCAAAATTGATGATAGTTTTCTCAAAGAGAGACCTCTTCATGGGAGAATAACGCTTCTTTTCTAGACGCAAAAAAGACGATATCAATACTTAGAGCAGTGAACGATACAGCTGAAAGAGCAGTAAAACTAATGCAGGACTTTCATGGATTAATAACGGTTGAGGAGGAACAAAAACAATTTTTGTTTCGTTGCGTACAAGAACACACGATGATCTATCATGACTGTAAAAAGCAAACATTGAAACGAAAATATGTTCAGTAATGTTTCTTTTACTGTAAAATGTTAATAAACATCTGCTTTGATTAAAATGGTGTCTTATGTACCAAAGAAACATACATTTTACAATCTTTCCATGGTATTCCCCGTACAAGATCTCACGTTCAAGTTTGAAGTAAAGTCGGCACGGGTTACCGTTATCTTATTGCAATAATACTTTTTATTTAAGTTACTGAGGTGAAATAGAAAAAAAATAGAGGGTATGCGTATTCAACTTTGCAAAAAAAATTTTTACCTTGTATCTTGGGACACCCTAATGCATATATATAATAAATGCATGTATATTATATATAGGGTGTATAATATATAATATATATACATGTACAATGTATTTTTTTTTTCCGTACAACGTGAACGGACATTGAAAGATTATGAAAACAAATAGCTTCCAATGCACTTATTTGCGTTCTTATTTAATATGTTTGACAAGCATATAAAGAAAAAATATATAGATATAAAATGTACCAATGCACTTCAGATTACGGTTAAAAGAGGTCTCTATCAAATTATAAAAGTAAAATATAAATCCTTATGGGGTTTGGGATCTAAGTTAAATGTTGCCATCCTGGAAAATCTATATAGCGGGAATTTATTTCCCCTATTTCCCTGTACCCTTCCTATTTTCAAATATTAGCAAACCGGCAAATCAGTTACAAGATTACGTTCGAACCAGAAATCGTTTCAAAGTCCAGTCATTTTAAAAACTAGCTATTGGTTATCAGCGAAATTGCTATCAGTTAAATAAATAGTCTTTAATTTAAAATAAAGATTTGACATTTTTATTAGGTAATTTTATTAATTAAGTATAACAGTTTCACTGTCTCAATTCCATTGTATTTTAATGATGATTCCATGTTACCACGCCACGAGTCGTATTACCTATTCGAGATAGATTCCATTCGGGGATTTATTAACTAATCCATTTAAGAGGAAAGCAACTAGGACCTCACCGTAGAAACGGACTTTCCCTGAAATTACAGCTCAAAGGTCAAAAATATATAGTCACTAGAAACTAATGGTTTGTCACATAAACAATTTGTGGAAACAACCAAACTCAGTGCAGCTGACTGAGGTCAAACCTCGGCCTCTCGGGTTGGAGTTAGGTAAATTAGGACTATGGTCAAACACGTTCTGTCGGTAAAATCACTCTTAAATAATCTACTGACAAGTAAAACTGATATCATATTTACTTTTATAAAAACAAGGAATTCCATACTGTGTAGTTGGACATGAAGTCATATTCACTGGTCTGATTAAGTAACTGATAATAGTCTACTCTACAGAGTAGTTAAGCTAATACCATGTCTACTTCTGTTATAACAAGGAAGTACAATTTTTGTAAAGTATAATTTCGGTAGGAAGAGCAGTAGAAAATGTATGGAAAAGTTACTAGATTTCAAAATGTATCTTAACGCCAAAACATATGATTTGTTCAAGATCATATGTTTAGCAGCTGTCAAGCTTTTTTTTTTTTTAGTTGAACACGCACCCAGATCTGGTCGTCTTAATATCAAGCTTATACTTTTATAAAAGCCAGTAGGTCTAACTATTGAGGGTGGACATGCAGCCAGCTCAGCTAGTTCAAGGATGTAGCTCTTTAAATACTATAGGATTAGTTCAATTGATACCATGTTTACTTTCGTGAATACAAGGGAATCCAAACGTTGTGTTTGGAAGGAAGGACGGAACAAGGCCAAACAACTACTAAAAGAAGGTTTATTGTTCCGAACACTTTGTGGTAATTGTATACCTTCCCTCTTTTACGACCCAATTTACTAACGAATTCTTTTTCTCTTATTTGTTCTAGGCCCTCTCTCTATCGTCTTTCAACCTTCAAGCGTTCCCCCCTCCCCCTTTAACGTGTAAGTTTCCCTATTCTTCGCTGCAGTTTTTCCTTGCCTTGTATTCTACGACATTTTTCTTACAAGTCAGTTACATACAATACTACTTTACTTGTAGTGAAGTCATTGAAAGAAAAATTCAACCTACCTTTCCACCTCTTAGGCCAACCAAAAAATAGATTCACACTTATACACTTATTCTTACCTTTTTTCATGGCGGAACTATTTTACTTAGAATGTTTTACTAGTAGCATATACTTTTGAAAGCTTTTTGCGATACATCACAATCTTAACATTAGAATAACTCATGGTTTTACTCTAACCGATCCGGCTTTCTAATCGTCGGGTATAGTTCGATTCCAGGTCTTCAATGTTGTGTAGCGTGTCAATCATGTAAAGTTGACACCTACACAATTAGGCTACGTAAAAATACGAAGTTATAATCATTATATTGGCAGAATCCAAAGAAGAGGATTAGATTTGAAATATCTAATAATAATATCCTTCAAAACCTACTGTTAACGACTGGATGGACTCGGATAATACCTTCTTCTCTTGGGCCCCTTTTTGGCACCTATTGGCAGAGTATTAGTATTGTATGAATTATATTAGTATTGTACCCCTGGGAGTGGGTCAGTAAATACATGTACTATTGAATACTCTGGCAGTACCAATAGGGAAAGGACAGGCATAGTACTATTTTGTGTAGACATCTGTATGTTAGCCATCTACCAATGTAATGTGTTCTATAGCAATTCATTATACTATGCCTACTAAAGAATTTTCTTTTGTCCCAATCACGCAAGCTAATTTAAATTATAAATGTGTTAATAATACTATATGTATATCATTTCCAGTTAACTTTTGTTTATAATTACCTCACAGTTTTTCTTTTAGAATCACCCGACCGTAGCCTGGCGTCAGTCCAACTGTTTAGTTACTGAACATTGCTCTTCAAGCCTACTGCATTTGATCTTGCCGCCTAGGACTATTGTTTGCCCATGTCACAAGACAGTATTAATTTGGAACTTCAAACTTATGTTCTTGTATATCTATTGTAATCAAACATATCTTTTATTTTTCTGTTACAATAAATATATTTTTGTTATTCTAATCATTTTATCAATCTGGTTTAAATAATTCCTTTGTACACCCAAGTAGTATTTGGTACAAAATACTGCACAAACCCTGCAGTCGGTGAGCACGTGGTACAAATATCAAGCTAATTTAGATTTTTTTTCTGGTGACAGGGAGCTCGGGGTTCGGACTCCAGCCAGGCATCTGTATATATTTTAAATCTAATTAAAATTTCTTACTTCAGCCATCTTATTTTAAAAACATAGCTAAACCATTTTACTTTCGTCGGAGAGAAAGGGATTACTGTTTACTAATGTAACACTTCTATTATATATTTGACGCATGCATTTGTACTTAAAAAAAAAACATTGACAATTATTATGTTCACAATGATATCATGAAAAAATTAGTTTATGTTTTAATATTTTAAAGTTTCTTTGTCAACCCACGTAAACTGTTTCTTTGGATTTTTATACTATATATGTATTATATTTAAAAGTTTCCTAATAATTTCTATTCAAATTACTAGCTATTCTTTTATCACTGGCAACTAAACTATTTACATTTTGACTTATTTTGTATCACAGCTATATCCATAATCATTATTTACATGTATTTTTCTTTTAAGTTAACTGATGTGTTATTACTTATTTTTATAGAATATTTTAATATGTTATATCAGCGATGACTTTTTATTTGGCATTATGTATTTATTCATATAGGCCTATCTTCTATGATCTAATAAAATAAATGTTTACAATAAATTTTTCAGTTCTTTTTTCTAAAACTATTACCTTTATTAATTCATATATTTGTGCCAATATTTTTTTAATTAATTCTTTTTTTTATGTAATTATAATAACTGTGCTTACAAATTCTTTCCTTTGTCTACATATTTTTTTAAATTTATTTCAACCCTCCTATATCATAAATGATTTATACCTCTTTTTAAATCTTAATTATGTATACAATAAAATGAGTGGAAAATAACGGGGATGATTGTTTGCGTAGGACACGGTTGATACACTCATATGGTGGAGCAATACATCAGCGTCATCTGGATTCCCGTTGTTTGGGGTATAGGAGTTTGATCTCCGCCTGGGTGCACTATGGCTGTTTTCATTAAATGGGGGTACATTTCCTCTGAAAACACTCCTTTGATCGTGATTTATTTGTGTGTAAACACGTTAATAACCAGAATGAGGGGTCTTAGGCGTAGTATACAAAAAATCAGTAGTATTTATTTTTTTAAACGGATAAAAACGCCAATGGAAACCACTCAAGCAGAACCGCATTAGCTGGCGATCTGAGTTCCTCCAGCGCAGTTAGAGAGGCTGTTTCTATCGAAGGGAACAATGACGCCTGGCGAGTTCTGATATGGTAAGTCCCCGGAGAGGATCATGGGAGAGTCTGGAAGAAAATATTAAATAAAGAGTTGAAGGAAGTGACGCTAAGCTTCCGCTACGCGAGTAGGGCCCAGGACTTGGGACACCGTTTTCACGACTCTTGGAATGTGGGTGGAGTGAACTCGACTTTATTTTACCTCACTGCTATCATTGTTAAGTCAAAACACGTTTCCTTGGACATAAATAAATGTAAACCTTTTATTCAAAAGCTAGTACTTAGAGCCTAAATAATTGTTAGTATTAAAAAAAAAGTAAAATGGGAATATAAAATAAACGAACTAGTCAGAATTATAACCCACTCCTATGGGCACGTGGAATGAATGTCAAGCTTATTTAGTCTGGTTTGTCGGTTAAGGAGTGTTTGGGGCAACAATTCTGGCCAGATATTCTCATTCAGAGTGGAATATTCATTATTGGTTATTCACCCCTCTTATAGATAATTGCTAATACATTGCCTCTAAAGTCTACCTTACTCCTCCAAAACCCTTTAGTGAAAATATATATATAGGCAGAATTGGGCGTAAGTCCACTATGAATAAATAAATATAATCATACCAAATTATTTTCTCTACAAAATATTAATATTTTTTCCTCTTTTTTCTATTGTAACAGTGAAAATGTTCTACTTCCTTATTTTAGTGAGTTTTTGACAATTTATTTTCCTTTGAACTCAAAAGAAATGGGGCTTAGAATTCTGTTTTTCTCCATGTATGTTTATATTTACCTGGAGCTGCATCCGAAATGATTTGTTGAATCTCGTTAACATTTTATATTTAGATGTTATGTGGTCATACCTAAAGTAGAATAGTGTTTTTAATCTAGAAATAAGTGTAAGTTGATGATATTTGAGATTTGAAGTTTTTCAGAAATGTCTCATATTGTTTTGCTTAAAATGGATACCCAGAGAACTGTACTTGTTTAATATCACTGCAAGGTTAGTTTACTGATAACATATTTTGGGAGTATCAGTTTCAATCAATCCATAATTTCTATACAATAGTAAGGAGAGTTTATGTCCGTTTTATGTTCGCTTACAACTATAGAACCATTTAATACAGTAGCACCATGGCTTCTTTGGTGCTGACTGACAGTTCACAGCTGACAGCTGACGCCTTTGAAAAGCTACCAGACCAAATTTTGTATCCCTACAACGAACCAGATGATCTGCAAAAACATGTGTTTAGCATCTGTCACTTTTGACAGTCAAAATTTAGGTATATATACCTAAATGTTGACTGTCAGAAGTCAGCTGTGAGCTGTCAGTCAGCACCAAAGAAGCCATGGGGTTACTGTAGATTTGGATGCGATATTTTTTTAATATGTATATTCTTACCGGGAATATTTTAGACAGTTGATTAAACGATTTAAATCGAATAGTATTGATTTTTTTTAATGTTGTCTTAAAATGCGATAAATGGTGTATTCTCCTATTGAAAGTAAAAATCTTTATTTTCACTTTCTCACTATCTTAGAGGTAGAGAAAGTATTGTGACCGAAAAAAAATCAAACTCAAGATTTTGATTAAGGTTGACGTTACATGATCCTCCAAATCCGAAACAGCAGTTTTTAAATTTCCATCTGTTAGTCAGTTTGTCTGTCTGTCTGTCTGCCTGTACCAAGAATTAAAGACTAAACTATTTAAACAATTGGGCTAAAACTTGGTTTCTAGGGATTTCATAAGGTTGCCCCGAGGCATTTTTAGAATAGGATATACAAACTTAAAATAAAGAGTAGTTTACTGGAAGACAAACAGAGAAAAAAGATTTTCTCAAAATTCGCTCTAAAAATTTTGATTAAATTTCGTTTTAAAACATTTATAAATATTCCAAACAAAATTGATACTCTCGATATTTCGGCAAAACGAATTTAAGGGTTCCGCTCATTTGCCTAAATTCTCATTTTTTATCATATCTTTGAAACTATTTGAGATATAAAATTACTTATTATTGTTAATATGTAGATCTATTTATAATACAAACATTTTAATTGAAACATTTTTTTATAAAACCAATGATTTACAAGATATACACACAAATATATATATATATATATAAACTTTTCGACCGTAAAAAAATCTAACCCGGAATGTTTATGGATGTCGACGTCTTATGCCCCCCCGAACCCAAAAAATTGGTTTTCGCAATGCCGTCTGTCTGTCCCTCTGTCTGTCAGTCTGCACCTAGGTGTAGAGCTTATACTATTTTACCGATTGGTATATAGAGTTTTCATAGGTTTGGCCTGAGCTTTGATCAATATTACAAACCAAATGACTACTCCCAATTTTTCGTCAAAATAACTTTAAGGGTTCCATTCAGATCCGTAAATTATAATTTATAATTTTACTCCTTAAGCCATTGAGATATTAAATTACTTACCATTTCATACATGTAGAACTATTTATAATAAACATCTTTTACTTGAAATATATTTTTATAATACCAATAGTTTTCAAGCTATACGTATATATATATATATATATATATATATATATATATATATATATTATATATATCATTTTAACCTTTCCAACACTTTAAGGTAAGGTATTACAACCATTTAAAAAAACCAGCCCGAGGTGTTCATGTATGTCAACGTCTCATGCACCCCCGAACCCTATAAAGTGCTTTTTGCAACGCCGTCTCTTTGTGTGTCTGTCAAACCCTAGAATTAAGATTAGTTTACTAAAGTATGAAAAGAGAAATATTCAATTTTTCTCAAAACAAGCTGTAACGATTTTGATTAAGACTATAAAAGTTTTTTTTTTTTTGCATTTTTCCATGAAAATAACTTTTAGGGTTCTTTCCAGAAAAAAAAATTTCTATATCACCGAAACTATTTGAGATACTGAATAACTTATCATTGTAAAATTTTAGTACTATTAAAATAAAAACTTTTATTTGAAATATATTTTTATAAAACCAATAATTTCTGAAATATTGGCAACTATATTAATACAATTTTGTGAGCTTTAGTTGTGAAAAGATACAGATGAAGACGTTAATTCTTAAAAAAAATATTTAAAACCTTGAGTCAAATAATGTTTTACGTATGTATGGCGAAATTTGTTCTTGGGTTTGTCAGTGTATGTATACTATTATATATATTATTATATATTATTACGATTATATCTCGCTCTATTTTTCAAAAATGAAGATATTTACTCAAAATTCATATTATTGTATTATTATTATTTATTATTATTATTATTATTATTATTATTATTATTATTATTATTATTATTAGCACCACGTCTTACTACTCTTTCTGGGGTTTGTGCGTATAAACCGAATGGGTAGTAAGACACGGATAATAATAAATATAATAATAATTAATAATAATAATATAATAATAATAATAATAATAATAATATAATTGAGTAAATATCTTCATTTTTAAAAATAGAAAAGAAGGTCCGTGCAAAGATTCATACAATTTATTCTATGTAGCTTGATCGTCAAATCCAAAAAGTATTTACATAATACATTTCAAAAGCAAATACAAAAACAAATCATATTGCACAAATATTTATAAAGAATAGTTTCTGTACCTATGTGCAGTGGCGGCTCGTAGCTAAAATTAGTGGGGGTGCTGCTCCAGAAAATGTTTAACCTTTTTTTAAAATTGTGTAATAGGAAAAAAACATGTATAAAAAGAACATTTATTCAGGAGCTTGATAAAATCTTAACAAAAAAAAACATTTTTTCCTTACTTTAAATTAAATTGTTACAGTTCAAGCTTGATATATTCATTTAAATTGACATCTACTCTTTTTGTTTTAATTTGCGGAAAAAGTCCAATAATTTTCTCCTTGATCTCTGGATGACAATTGAAGAAATTTTTCTCCATTGAAAGTACTGCAGCGCACTTAGTCTTTCCGAATTTATAGTGCTTCTTAAAAAAAGTTTTATTCTTTTCAAAGTTGAAAAGCAGCGCTCTGTCTCTGATGTAATCATGGGAATTGTCAAGAGGACCTTTATTAGTTTCGTAATTTCACTAAAAACATCATCTAGATTATTTTCCAAGGCAAATTTCAGCAGCTTAATTAATTTGCAATATTCATGAATACCAGTTCTACACTAGAATATTTTTAGTTCAGGATCAAGCTTTTCTTTGTCAATCATGGGATAAGCTTCAGTGGTAAGTACTATCTCTTTTGTGGGATGTTCATTCTTAAATCTAGTGAAGAAATTCTTGTTGAGCAATTTAGCAGCTACTTAAATGTTTAATGGAGAATATCTGTCAATTATATCAACACATATATAGTCACATACTTCCTTAGCTTCTGCCATGAGTGTCTTTGAAGGATTTTCACAGTACTTTGAGTTTCTCAATTCTAAAATAGCAGTTTTGAAATTTGTTATATATTCATTCACTTTAAACGCACTAATTTTTGATATTGCATTTGGTTGTAAATTATTTCAACATGAGGCATAATCTGATGAAAGATCTCTAACCAAAACTTGAAATTATCATCATTCAGGTATTTTAAAATTCCTGTTGCTTCTGCAATGGTTTGATCTGCATTTGATGTTGACTGCATTTCATTTCAGTAAGGCAGTTTTTTAAAGATCGCAAATTTTTATGAACTCTGTTTATGGCCCGTATGTTGAAACTTCACATTTAGAGGATGGACGTGGAATACTGACGTCCATATGTTTCTTGAGAATGGTCACACGTTGTGGTTATCTTGAGAAGAATGTTAAAATAGCCAGAATGTTAGAGAAAAAATATTCTTGCGTTTCGTGTAATACTTGCTGCATTTCTCATTATTAAATTAAGCTGATGTGCATAGCAGTGAATGAAAGGTGCATTAATATAAAATGCTTTTACTTTTGCTTGAACTCCTTTTTTTTTAATCTCTTATGACATTTACACCATCAAATGTCTGAGATATCAGTTTTTTTTTCCATTTCCTTGAAGGATTATGACCAATTGTTCTAAAATACGTTTTTATATGCCATCTGCGGTTTTATTTTCTGGAATAAAGAATCCCCCAAAACGCTCAAATATTTCTCCATTCAATACGTACCGTAGAACAAGGACCATTTGAGTGTATTCCAAAACATCTGTTTGTGTCATCAGCTATGACAGTTACAAAGAAGCTTTTCTCCTTATTATCTCCTCATAGTATATTTGTAGTAGACAGTCAAGTATCTCATTCTGAATGCTCTTAGAAACACCTTTGAAGACTGCACTGGTTTCTAAGTGATTCTTAAAATTTGAATCTAATTTAGTGGCAAAATTTACTAATCCTCTAAATACCCCTGGATTTACTGAATCGTCTTTTTCAAAATGTCCATATAAGGGAGTTTCAAAGTTTCCACCAAAGTAAATTAAGTCTATTATTTTGGACAAAATTTCACGGTCCTTTTTACCTTTTATATAATGCTCATTGATTGAAAGTCTGTATGCCTCAATAAGTTTCTCCTTAATACTTACGGTTCCTAAAAGTGACAGTGAAACAACATTATTAACGTGCTTCTTTGACTTTTCATGCTGTTTAGTTTTTCTTTCATTTTGTTTATATTTCTAAAACCATCTTTTGTACAGGGTACATCACCTCCAAACAGAAAACACGGGAAGCAAAACAGTGCATTTTTTACTACACAGCCTCAAAGCCAACTTTTTCATTGGTACCTTTCAGAACTAAAGCTACGAATATATTTCTTGTTGTTGCTTTTGCCTGGCTGAGATATTAGAATATCAGGTGTTGAACGACCTCTTTCCTTAACTGTAACTTACAGTCACAGTACTTATATCTTGGGAATGCAAGGCCATGGTTAAAGTTTTCTGTTAAATAAAAGAACCGGAAAAAAATGAATAAAATAGTATAGCTGGAAGCAGAATAATAATCTAATTCTACACTGTTCTACACTTTATCACATTCATGAATATGGTATACGGTTTTTAATCACAACACACGCCTAGTAAAAAATAAACACCTTCCTTTGAACATCACGCCAAAGCCGGCATTGCGAGAGCAACAGTGCTCTCTCTACCTGGCAGTCCCGCCTTCCTCCCTATTACCCTCCTCTGTGCGCATGCGCACAACAGTCAAACACCACCTTGCTGGCACTGTGAAGCGCACCGTTGTATACAAATATGTTTGTATCCTTTTCATCAACTGGGTGATGGCTACTGGAGTACTGACATTAAGATTAAGAAATAAATATTGTACTACAAAAATATAAACATAATTAAAGAAAAAAGGACTCATTAAAATTAAATGTTATCGATAATATCAAGTGAAAATAGAGGGTTCTGCAGTTCCACAGTGCCTATACACGATCCGCCACTGCCTAAGTGTTCTTTTATAACTAAAGAACAACTGCATATATTTGAATGTAGTATTTTTTGTATATTAGGTGGAATTTCTCTAGAAATACTATAAACGAAACATAAAAATTTAGATTTCCTAAATGCTATTTAAGGCTTGGTCTTTCCACTGATTTTTTTAAATGTTTATGCTTCTAAAAGATATTTGATTTTGAACTATACTAAGGTACAACATTTCGTACATGTTCAGAGTTTATTTGAGACATAACATCATTTAAGGGCTAAGAGTCTCCATCAGATGTAAAATCTAAACACACGCGCACACGCACGCGTGAATATACATACATACATACATACATACATACACATACTACAACATACATACATACATACATACATACATACATACATTACATACATACATACATTACATACATACATTACATACATACATACATACATACATACTACATACATCACATACATTACATACATACATACATACATTACATACAAACATAGTAATTACTAATTAAAAATGAGCAAACCCCGCCCCCAATCTGCCATTACATTCATGTTAGACTTTTGTGCTTTTTAATATTCGCTTCATAGATGTTCATAGAAAACTATACAAGAGAAGGTCGTGCCCTTTTTCGTTGAAGCAGTAAAGGACAGTTCGGCTGGTGAGAATATTTAAATTAAACTTCTGTCCGACCTTGCTGTTATGAGTGGCTTATCTAATACTCGAATGTTCGTTTCCATGGTATAGTTGAAACTAGAGTGTCGCCAGATACAAACTTTGGGATGAGTTACGTTAATTGGCAAATGTAGTCTCTATAATTAGTGCTACTTTTACAGGTAACTTTGTAAACAACCGTTATTTTAAGCTTCGTACCTCGTGTTTATAATTAAATCTGAACGACTTGTGGAAACAGGTGTTTTATGGATAGTCACCTTAATAACCCAAAACATTATTAGCTAGCTAATAGCTTGGATTAATTCGGAGCTTAGAGGCTCAAATGATTATCAACTATATCTTTCTTGGGATACTCTGGTTCAAATTTCATTTGTGGGGAAATTTACTCTTCATGCAGTGCGAAATCAAGAAGAAGAGTTGTAATAAATCAGCGACAACTGTGGCCCTAAATGATATCCACACCACTTGCGTTGAACGTCCTCAAAACTGTTAGAAAATAATCAACTTACAGTAGAGCGTCGATAATTTTGACGTCAAAAATCCAGATCGTTGATAATCTGGATCGCCAAGAAAAAATTGTATTTGTTAAAATAACCTTGGGGGTATAAATATCAGAGTCATGGATGCTAGAAAAAGCATCTAAACCCTTGTTTGAAAAAATAATATTATTGGAGCCATTTTAATTGTTATATTGTTGCCATATTCTTTTCTTTGAGAATTTGTGATATTTATAAACAAAATAACAATGTCTAAGTGCGTTTCTTATTATTAAAGTGAAAATGTTTTTACCCTTACTCTTAGTTTTCGTAAATATCCCACCTATGCTTTCTTTTTGTATAGTTACTATATTTTCAAAAATCTGTACTGGGTCGATCCCCGATTAGTCTGAATTATTGACGCTCTACTGTATAGACAAACACGTCTTTTCATGAGACATTACAATGTAGTGATTGTTTAGTTTTTCTATATTTAAACACAGAATTAAATAAGTTATTTTTATCTTGGCTTTGTTCAAATTATGACCTCAAATTTAGGACATAGCTTAAATAATTTTCTGGCTTGAGATAAACTTTAATGGACACTTTAAATGATAGAAAAATAATTGAACAGTCCTAATTTATACTACCAGGATCAAAGATGAAGGATGCTGTCTGTATCTTTGTCACAAAATAATTTTTTAAAATAACAGATTTTTACTTTCTCTCGATACCTTGGAGGTAGAACTATTGTGATCACCAAAAAATTCTAACTTGAGATTTTGATAAATGTCGACGTTTCATGACCCTGTTAAACAAAAAATATGGTTTTTGCATCACCGTCTGTAAGTATGTCCATCTGTCTGTACCTCGGGCTAAGGCCCAAAATATTTGACCGATTGTGTTAAAACTTGTTAACTGGACTTTTCATAACGAGCCCCCCGCCACCCCACCCCCCAGCCCCAAGGGGTTTATGAAATTATACATCTAACCCTAAATATAAGTGTGGTTTACTGAAGGGAATAAAGAGAAAAATAGTTTTTCTCAAAAAATGTGCACTAACGATTTTGGTTAAACGTTATATATAGACACTTTATTATTATAAACCAGATCGCAACTATAATTTTTTTTAATGAAAATGACTTTGAAGGCACTTTACATGAGGAAATTCTACAATTTTTATAATTTCTCCACAACTATTTGAGATACAAAATGACTCACCGTTGTAAAATTGTAGTATTATTAAAGTTAAAAATGTATATTATTATAGGTATATTATTTCATTTATGAATCTTTGGTCTGGTGTTTCTACAACAATGTATAGAACTATTATTTCCTTTCACAAGTCAAACGAGGTTTTAGTAAATATTAATTTTAAAATAAAAGCGAGTGAAAGACTCTGCGGTGTGCCGTACCATTTATTTTATATTTAATTTGAACACGAATATATTAAATATACATTTTTTCGCATTTAAAGGGCAAAATATTCAGATAATGAGAATATTAGTAAAAAAATTGTACACACAAACATACACTAGGAATGTTTTCTTTAAATACGATTCAAAAGCATTTTAAAATACATTTTTGTCTTTCATGAAATTTTGTCCAAACATGCTCCACGAAGTGTAGTTTTTTAAGTAATACAAGGATTGTTGTCATTGTCCGCGCGTCCTGAAAATGATAAGTAAGTAGTTTGACGATTACCAATGTTAGTTGCTAACTCTTGTAAATACAAGTTTCAAGTTTAAGTTCAAGTTCTTTATCTCAAATTAGATGAACCATAATGAAAGTTATTAAGGTTATATTTCTTTTATGTATCCTAGTGATTATATTTCAATTAAAAAATTAGAAAGTTGAGAATACTGTCAGTGCAGTTTCAAATGCCTAAAGGTTACCCGCAGATGTGCTAATGGGTTTTATTAGCATTACACATGATTTTTTGATAAGTAGGTCAGGGTTTGGGTCACGGATATGCTCCCTGGGAGTGTTTTGCCCCATGGGATTTTTATTGTTGTTGTTTTAACATGTTCTCGCTATGACAAAACGGTTGTATTTATTGCCAATTACCAACCTAATCTCTAGCCCACAAATTGAGACATTAATTTAATGTAGTGCCAAAAAGGCGAGTTTATTATGATACAAGAATCAGTATCGTCACTGAAGTCTACTTTTACAGCCACAATTTCAGAAATATTTTTAAGTTAAACAAATAATTTATTTTATTTTAGGGTATTATAATCATTTTGGCAGACAAAAATGTATTTGTGTAGGAAATTAAAATGGAGTAGGCCCCTTAAAAACGTTTTCTACTGAGTCTCTGAATAAGACACGAACCCAAATAAGACACAATTTATATTTTAAAACAATACACATTTTAATGTTAGTCATTAAACGAATACTTAAAAAAATCTAAAGAACTGATCCAAGCCACAGGAGAAATATTACCGTTGAATGTGTAAATTCTTCCAACGATATTACTAGCACGGCAAAAAAAAAGCCACCTCTTGTATATTCCGCTAGGTGTTTTAAGCTCTCTTCAGCTCACTGTTCCGGCGATAACAAGTTCCCCCACAACATGTACGTGTTCGATTGCGTTTGATGGGAATATTTTGTTCATATTTATTAGTATAGACGTTTGTTGTAATTTAAAAACGGGCTCATGCCTTTCGAATGCAGTTAACTATCGTAAATCTAAAGCTTCGGCAGCATCGAGTGGTAGTTGTTCGCGTTTAGTCAAAGGGGTTACCCCCTCATACAAAAACGTGTTTTCTACCTGTCATTAGCTATTTCAAAGGTTTTGTGCGATAACAAAACATAAATTTTAATATTTTAATTTCATTGTCATGTTTTTAATCGTGGGGTTAGTACTCTTGACACTGACTGTATGGACCTGGTTTTGATCCAGAAATGTTGGCCGTGGGTAGTTTTTGTACACGTGCTATTTTTCCTCCCTATAACAATGAGTAAGCTGGTACGTACCTTATAAGTTCATTGTTATGGTCATGGTTTGTTATTTTAAATGATCTGGAGTTAATGATTGCCAATACCAAATTTCACGTATCATTTTGTTCTTAAATTTTAAAACACATTTGGAATGTCGTCATTACTTTAAATCAGCTTGTAATAAATCTCACGACTACTTGTTAGCTAATAATTACATTTGTGTTTCATTGATACGATATGAGGGCATTTTAATAAGAGATCTTCACCACACATGAATTAGACAAAATATATAAGCTGGTAAATTTACAGTTGGTAGAAGCAGAATAATTATTAAAAGAAGAAACTTTCACTAGTAAAATATCAGTAAAATGAATTCTAGTCCACATGAGAGGTGAGTATTCAATCCTCAGCGCCAGTTAGTCCAACTGGAGTGCTAAGCTCTAGCCCACATGATAGGTGAGTATTCAATCCTCAGCGCCAGTAAGTCCAACTGGAGTGCTAAGCTCTAGCCCACATGATAGGTGAGTATTCAATCCTCAGCGCCAGTAAGTCCAACTGGAGTGCTAAGCTCTAGCCCACATGATAGGTGAGTATTCAATCCTCAGCGCCAGTAACTCCAACTGGAGTGCTAAGCTCTAGCCCACATGAGAGGTAGGTATTCAATCCTCAGCGCCAGTAAGTCCAACTGGAGTGCTAAGCTCTAGCCCACATGATAGGTGAGTATTCAATCCTCAGCGCCAGTAAGTACAACTGGAGTGCTAAGCTCTAGCCCACATGATAGGTGAGTATTCAATCCTCAGCGCCAGTAAGTACAACTGGAGTGCTAAGCTCTAGCCCACATGATAGGTGAGTATCCAATCCTCAGCGCCAGTAAGTCTAACTTGAGTGCTAAGCTCTAGCCCACATGATAGGTGAGTATTCAATCCTCAGCGCCAGTAAGTCCAACTGGAGTGCTAAGCTCTAGCCCACATGATAGGTGAGTATTCAATCCTCAGCGCCAGTAAGTCCAACTGGAGTGCTAAGCTCTAGCCCACATGATAGGTGAGTATTCAATCCTCAGCGCCAGTAAGTCCAACTGGAGTGCTAAGCTCTAGCCCACATGATAGGTGAGTATTCAATCCTCAGCGCCAGTAAGTCCAACTGGAGTGCTAAGCTCTAGCCCACATGATAGGTGATTATTCAATCCTCAGCGCCAGTAAGTCCAATTTGAGTGCTAAGCTCTAGCCCACATGATAGGTGAGTATTCAATCCTCAGCGCCAGTAAGTCCAACTGGAGTGCTAAGCTCTAGCCCACATGATAGGTGAGTATTCAATCCTCAGCGCCAGTAAGTCCAACTGGAGTGCTAAGCTCTAGCCCACATGATAGGTGAGTATTCAATCCTCAGCGCCAGTTAGTCCAACTGGAGTGCTAAGCTCTAGCCCACATGATAGGTGAGTATTCAATCCTCAGCGCCAGTAAGTCCAACTGAAGTGCTAAGCTCTAGCCCACATGATAGGTGAGTATCCAATCCTCAGAGCCAGTAAGTCCAACTGGAGTGCTAAGCTCTAGCCCACATGATAGGTGAATATCCAATCCTCAGCGCCAGTAAGTCTAACTGGAGTGCTAAGCTCTAGCCCACATGATAGGTGAATATCCAATCCTCAGAGCCAGTAACTCCAACTGGAGTGCTAAGCTCTAGCCCACATGATAGGTGAGTATTCAATCCTCAGCTCCAGTAAGTCCAACTGGAGTGCTAAGCTCTAGCCCACATGATAGGTGAGTATCCAATCCTCAACGCCAGTAAGTCCAACTGGAGTGCTAAGCTCTAGCCCACATGATAGGTGAGTATCCAATCCTCAGCTCCAGAAGTCCAACTGGAGTGCTAAGCTCTAGCCCACATGAGAGGTAGGTATTCAATCCTCAGCGCTAGTAAGTCTAACTGGAGTGCTAAGCTCTAGCCCGCATGATAGGTGAGTATCCAATCCTCAGCGCCAGTAAGTCCAACTGGAGTGCTTAGCTCTAGCCCACATGATAGGTGAGTATTCAATCCTCAGCGCCAGTAAGTCCAACTGGAGTGCTGAGCTCTAACCCACATGATAAGTGAGTATCCAATCCTCAGCGCCAGTAAGTCCAACTGGAGTGCTAAGCTCTAGCCCACATGATCGGTGAGTATTCAATCCTCAGCGCCAGAAGTCCAACTGGAGTGCTAAGCTCTAGCCCACATGAGAGGTAGGTATTCAATCCTCAGCGCTAGTAAGTCTAACTGTAGTGCTAAGCTCTAGCCCACGTGATAGGTGAGTATCCAATTCTCAGCGCCAATAAGTCCAACTGGAGTGCTAAGCTCTAGCCCACATGATAGGTGAGCATTCAATCCTCAGCCCCAGTAAGTCCAACTGGAGTGCTAAGCTCTAGCCCACATGATAGGTGAGTATCCAATCCTCAGCGCCAGTAAGTCCAACTGGAGTGCTAAGCTCTATCCCACATGATAGGTGAGTATCCAATCCTCAGTCCCAGTAAGTCCAACTGGAATGCTAAGCTCTAGCCCACATGAGAGGTGAGTATCAAATCTACACGGGATTTGTTTATCACGTGGTAGCTCGTTATGTGATTTTCTCCAAATTCATTTCATTATTTCTGTGCTCATAAAATATTATCTAAGTAGAGACTTGAGACCCTAAACATAAATAAAATATAATGAACACTAATATTTACTAAATACTGTGACAATATTAAGATGCATAGTAATCAAAATCACATTTTTTAATCCAAGGTTTACAGTCCACTTGGGGTGTACTCATTAAGCTACACTAAGGGGTTAGGAATGAACACAGAGAGGAAATGTATCTACAGTTGATACCTGAAGAGAGTTTGAACCCATTTAGGAAAAAAGGGAAACCATTTAGAATAAACATAATTAGTACCCTTGGCCTTAACCCTTCTTCACAGACAAGCTAGACTAAAAGATCCAGACCCCTACTCCTCCCAATTCACCGAAACATTACTTATTTTATTATTTTTATCTATAGTAGTAGAATGTTCTAGTGCCAGTTAATGAATACATTTGAATATGCTAGGCTATCCAAACTTATAGAACGGTAGAACCTTGTGGACAAAGTCAACTCCAGAGCAGCTATCTGGAAATAAAACTGGATCCGATTCAACCAGAGCTGCTATAAAGCCAACTCTCCGGACCAAATTTCCTTAAGAATATAGCTTTATCATTTAGTCATGTTGAGATCTTTAGCTCACATAATAACGCAGTTAACTAAACATTGGTTCGCGCATCAGATATCTCCTGGGTATGCGTTCATTTTCATACGATAATATTAATGTTCACACACCTATGTGCTGACAAACATGGCACATATTTAACATATTTTGGCAATCGATCTCTGGCAAGTAAAGTGTAACTGTTTGTTACTTCGACCTCATCATAATAATCATCATCATCATCATCATTAAGTCATCAATCATACTATTGGTTTGCTGCAGCGATCCTATCTCACCAATACTGGGCCAACGTTTAGTACATCTTTATGACGTTTTCTGCCAACATCGTCCGCTATCTTATTCATGTACTCCAGTCTTGGTATATCTCTTGAATTTTTCCCTTACACAAATCCTTATATAGATAACTATTGTAATGATCGTGTTTTATTGCATTGCTTTCTGGATTATTTAAATTTAAGTTGTGTTATTTTATTAGTCTGTGACTATACTGTTGTTGATTTACTTCCGTGCACGTGTGGCAGGCGACGGGTCAAGAACATTCAATTTGCTTGTTTCCAGCCCTCGCATTAACTCAAGGTCAAACCTCATAGTGTTGGTGCAAAAGAGAGAGCAATATATTTCACTTGTAAACTTTAGTTTTTTTTCTTTCTAAAAGTAGGTTTGCTTGTGTTCTCAAGAGGTCAGCAGCTTTCGGTGACAAATTGAAATTAAAACTAGATAATTATTATTTTTATTTTCTGGTACAGAATTGTTGACGGTCGATTCGGGCTAAGACGTGTGAAGAAACGCGTGCATCAATATGGCAATTTCTTTATTATATATAATGTTAGCACCTATTTATTCAAACTGAAGTGAATATAGCTTTCAAACAAAGATTTTTTCGACTATTAAGTAAAACATGAGTTATTTTATTTCTAAATAAAGTAATATGAACATAATATATATAAAATGTATCTAAAATATAAAATGTTTTAATTAAAATCTCAGGTTTGTATTATGAACATCGTATCGCGACAATATCGTGTCTCACTATAAAATGACCTACCTATAACTCTTCTTTGCTGTATACCTTTTCAAACTTTCTTTCTTCATTTGCTTTTCTTAGCACTTTTGTAATTTTTACCATCTCCATCAATGAGATTTTCAACACTATTCTGTGGAACTCCATACGCCAAATTTACCAAAATAATTGCCAATATCCAAAGGTAATAGTCCCAAACTGTGTATTTATACAACTTAAAAAAAAGTATCAAGCTGCATCGTATATTGGTTCTACATAATATACGTGGCCCGCACACAATCATGGATCAAGCCACATTAGTTCCACGAGCCACAATATGGCATGCCTTATCTAAAGCATCAGTCTCGCAATTAAATTCATTTCTGGACATGAGGAGGTTGGTGTTGGAATCTCTGCCGTGAGTATTGAGGTTTTTCTTTCCTAAATAGTTTTCCACTCTCCCTACATGGAAATTTGGATTCATTTCCCCTCAATTAAATCTTGCTCTAACCTCACCCATTTGTGTGATTGTGTTTATAGCACGGACCCATAGTGAGATGTGGGCCGTAAAATAAACAAAAAAAAAAAGATGGTAAAGCTCCTTAGGTCCATCCCCTCCCTTTTCACTCTATAAATACGATTTTATAGGCCAGAATCTCCCCCTGATATTCCTCTAAAACAGTGCTCCTCAATCTCTCTCCAGTCACATACATCTTTTGGGCCCATTGCCTAACCAACATACTCCTTTTATCTCCAAGTAATACAAAACTAAAGAAAAAAAATGCCTGCTGGCTTGTAAACGGTACCTATTATAAACTATATAACCAAATTTTAATAAAACCATGTTAGAGATACCTAAATGGTCTTTCCAAATTTTATATGAAATATTTAGTAATAAGCTAAGAAATACAATATAAAAGGGAAAGAAAAGCTTAAAATAGTATGTTAAAAAATGCGTTAATTTGCTTAGAAGACCAAATATTATTACGAACTATTTATTGATCAATAAAATTCAGTGGTATAAAGCGTATCCCCTGAAATCTCCCTTTCCCCATAAGGGCACGCGTACAACAATTTGAGAAACACTGCTCTAGATTACGATGGAATCCGATGAATAGTTATTCTTCCTATTGACCTCTTCAAATATCATGTTCTCCCGATCAGAAGGAATCTTCTCTGTAACGAGACTAATGGTCGCCACCTCAGTCCGGTCGGTCGGTCAGTTCATGGAGTCCATTGAAGAATTGCAATGAAGTGGAAAGTACTTTGTGGTAGAGTTGTCTGTGAGTCATCCTAACGGTCTCTTTCTATCTTCCATGAGCTTTGTGACAACATTCACAACTTTAATCTGACCGCTATGACTTGATGAACTCCTTAATAATTAAGAAAGCCGTAAATACACACTCAATAAAATTGGTAAAATCTTACAGTGTATATTGAAAATTATGTCTTATACTTTTTTCAGAATGGAGATAATCATTTTACTTATGATGAACTGAATTATACTTTATATTTCCTGTATTTCATGAAGAAATATAAGGATGGAAACAGAAGGTCCTCGATAATTTAACTGGATCGAAAATATACATGAGGTCTTCTTGTCTAGTGAAGTTGGCCCAATATGACCTTTCTTCACCGGATGACTACCCCAGTCCCCCTCCAAGAAGTTTCCGGTCAACTCTCCCAGTTATCATCCATCCTCTGTCTGCCCTCCTCCTCCCGACTCGCTGTCTTCCTGTCAAGGAGGATGTCACCTCCTTTCTGCACCAGTAATAATTAGGCCGTGTGCTCATGACTGCTTCTGACCGATCATAAGAAATAAACGGAATAGTGATCCTGGCTCCGGGTGAAAGGACAGGTCATCACATTTCTGTTATCATTAAGAAGTAGGTAAATTTAGGAAATGAGGTGACGTCAATTCCTGATATTTCTCTAATGCACAGATGAAAGGTTCCGTTTACTGAAAAGCTTAGAAGGGTTGGAGTTATCAAGATATCCCGCATTATTTAAGAAGTGGTTTGTTGTTTCAAAATACGGATCACTTAAAAATGCAGGTGAAAGGTATCAGCATATTTCTATAGTATCAACCAACCTTGTATTTTAAATTTTATGATTTAAGAAAGAATGAAAAGATGACATTAGATCTTTTTATACGACGTTCCAAGAGAAATTTTGCTGTTATAAGGTCAAAGTAATTGGCTAGAAACAAATATTTAGCCTACCCCAAATAAATAAAGAACATTTATAACAGAGTCAAAATGGAAAATTTTAAAATAATTGAAAATTATTTTGATGATTTTGAATTGCCATTCCCATCAGAAATATCTCATCGGGAGAGTATTTCCCGAAGGTAGAGCTAATTTAATTATAATTTTTTGTTTGTTATCAAAGCATTTCTACTCTGTTGATAAACAAGGTTTATTCTTAAACAATTTCTGTTGAGAATCTTCTTTAACATTTTCGTTGTTATTAAAACATATTTAACATATGTTTAGCCGCCTCGGTGGCGTAGTTGGCTAACGCGCTTGTCGTGTTTAGCTGACTGCTGAGGACGGGGAGATCAAGGTTCGAATCTCGGTCGGGTGAACTGGGGTGGTTTTTCCTAAATGGTTTTCCACTCTCCCTCCACGCAAATGCGGGTTCACTTCCTCTAACTAAACCTTACCAATTCCTAATCCATTAGCGTAATTAGTACTTAAAGCGTATAACCCGAACGGGTAGTAAGACGAGGTGCTAAATATTATTATTATTATTAACATATGTTTTGAAGTTTTACTAAAATATATTAAGACATTAATAAACACAGACGTAGTCTTATATTTTATAAACCATTGAACATTTTAAAGAGGATTCCTAGCAATGCTAATTTAAGATCGAAAGCATGTTAGTCAAGAGATAACAAATGGTTTCTCAACAAGAAAATAAAATCTTAAAAAAATTCAAAACTAGATTGCACACCCTTAGCTCCTGATCCAGTTTTAATGGCGAATAACATCATCATCATCATCATCTACTGTTTCCAGCCTGGGGATGGCTCCATCTTCCTCTATTCTTCCACCAATCTTCCTCTTTTAATTGTTTCCACCTTTCTCATCACACCTACACATATTATGTTATCTGCTCCTCCCATCTTTTTTCTTGGCCTTCATCGCGGACTGTTTGCTACATAATTTATTTCCATTTTTTCTTCGGCATTTTATTCTCCATCCTCATTACATGTCCATACCATCTCAGTCTTGCTTTCTATACTGTCTCATTCGATCCCTCTATAATCACTATTTACCAGATAACTTGGTTCCTAATCTTGTTTATCCACTTGACAGATAACATGCTCCTCACAAACTTCATTCCTATGGCCTCCACTTGTCTAGTCTCCCTTACATTCAGTTCTATATGTGATAATAGGTACAAAGTACGCCTTGTACAACACTTACCCACACTTCAGGGACACTTACTTATCCTCTCTGCAGCAGGTCTCTTACAGATCTATAGAGCAACTCTTCATTCTATCTTCTTCTCATTATATTCTCATCAGACGACTAATTTATTTCAATAAAATAAAAATAAAATATTTAAATCAAAATAATCTGTGAGCCAAATATTAAATAAAATATATAGGAACAGTAATAGTGTCTTAGGGGTGTGAGACCGGTTAGTCTATCTAGGAAGATATAAATAGATGTTTAGGAGAAAATTTGGTGGAAAAGTAACATGCCATTCTTACAGCAGTGGAGGAAGTGGCTGCTTCATCTGACATGCTAGTGCCTACCTGAGAGCAGATGTAAGATGAACCGTAAGTTTGCACGAATATTTCTACTGGTATCCCAAACTGACCAAATTCCAAACCAAAATATTTTAATAATGTTGTTTCAGAATATAATAACAACCGGGAATTTCTAAAATTTTCTTTTGACATTCATGCCGTTTTACTACAAGGCTAGAAATAATTATAACACATGTTTTATCAAGATGTGAGGTTATGTTTCGAGTCTTTAACGATTGAAATTCAAGTGTTTTTTTTTTCATAATAGGGTTTAATATCCTATCTCTAGGTGAATTATGAAGTATTTATTAACAATTCACTCTTCATACTAAGTTATCTTAATCTTGATAGATTAAGTTTTCTGATGATTATAAAACTACATTACTATAAATAATGTTCCATCATTTCCTTTTGAATGCTAATATTTTAATTCAACATTCGTTATCTTCCCCTGGGATCCAGAAAATATTCTATCCTGTTATCCTCAATCTAATCCATCAGCCTGAAGCTACCAGATACTTAAGGTACTATCCCCCTCAGAACTTATAAGGATACTGACTATTTGATGGTCGTTAGCTGTTTCTTGCCCCCAAGAACCCCTACATGTCGACATATGCCGTTTATCCCCGCAGGACCTCATGGGCCGATAGCGATGGTTGACTCAGAGGTTCCTTTGAAAGGGTTCGGCGGCCCGTTTGATCGCCTTTCACTTATCTCATTTACTCCAGACTGTGTTCTCCCTCTTCACACTTCCCTTCCAACACTTCTACACAAGTTGGGGGAAGGTGGGACGTGACAGAGGGAAGAATTCGCAAAAAATTCACGATGTTAACAGAGTATCGTCTGTTTCACAACAAAATTGTTAGTAATTTGACTACCAAGAGGGAAAACCCGCTTCGCTGCTCGAATTATCTGAGGCGACACTCTCGCAATAGACTGAACTACCAATGACGGGAAGATCAAGGTTCAAATCTCGGTTGGGTGCACTAATGCTGTTTTTCACCCTTCCTCCATGCAAATGTGCGGTAGGGCAAAACCTTATTTGTGTTGGGGGGAGGAAGCAAAAAATAGTATTTTTAAGGACTTGACTTATACCCACTCTCCTTTTCTCATATATGTTTGAGAATGGTTTTTACAAGCTATTTGAAGTGTTCTTTTTAAGAATTAAAAGAAAATCGTATGCTTCTAGGAGCTATTGGAGTAGTTCTACCTAAATTGGTTCAAAATATAGATTCCTCTAGTAACTATTTAAAGAGATCTTACCCTAGCAGTTTTTGAAATTTTGATGCCCCTCTAAACCCTTTAAAGTTATCCTCACCTTAATTAGATGCGTCTAAATTTAGTAGAAGTGGCTTCTCCAGCAATTTTTCTAATTTTTAAACTCTTTGTAATGATCCTCATCTAAATATATATATATTTTTTAAATTGGATGCTTTTAGAAGATTGTTGGAGTTTCCGTCACCTGGATTTTTTTTAAACTATATGTAACTAGAATATAATTGGAAATTGAATTACTTTAGGAGATATTTGAGGTTTGATGCAAGTATTTCAAATTAATATTTGAGAATATGAGAATGTGGGAAACACACCTAAAGGGGACTTATTAATTATTCCAGGAAGGGCAACGACTCCCCTAAAATGCCAGACACCGGTTTCATTGTCATTTATTTGGAGTGATCCTTTCCCCAGTTTTTGGAAACTAAAATCTCTTAAAAGATATTTAGAGGAGAATTTACTCAGATCATTATTAATTGTTTTTTGAAATTTAAATGCTTCTAGAACTATTTGAACTAGTATTCCTTCGTGAAATTTTTGAAATTTAGACTTATTTTGTCCTCATACAGATCTCTCTTTGAAATTTAGATTTCCTAAAAGCTATTTGAAGCTTTATCTTCTACCAATCTTTTTGTATACTTCTAGAAGCAATTTAGATTGATATTTGCCTGAATTTTTGTTAAAAATTAGATGCCGCTACAATGTATTTAAAGTTATCTTCCGTCAACCAATTTTTAAAAATTTAATGCTTTCAAAAATAATTTGGAATGGTCTTCCTTGTAAATTTTGGAAATGGGATGGCGCTAGAATTTATTTAAAGTGTTCCTAACCTGAATCTTTCGACCAATATCTCTAGAAGCTATTTAAGTGGTTTTATCAAAATATTTGAAAGTTGAAATATTTATAAGTAATTTGGAATCTGTATTTAGGCCATATTTTAGCTTCATATTCGATATCAGAAGATTTTAAAAGTATTTAAAGGGGAGGAAGTAGTTTATTACAGGGAAGGGGCGAGTTCTTTCAAGAGGAGGGGAGGATGTCACCCGTCCCCCATGGCCACACCCCTATTGTAAATGTGGGTATACTTATTATAAATTTAAATTTTACCCATGCCAAACACATTCGCGAATTAGTACATATATAGTACGTATTATCTGTTAGGTTGTGAAACGTGTTAAAAAAAACTTTAATGTCACCATCTTAAAACATAGTGATCAAAATAGATTTGTGTGGGTGTGTTTGAGTATATCTTGATTATCTATTTTCTCAAGAAAGGATTTACCCACCAAAAATCAAAGAACACAAAATTCTTCATACTGAAAGCTATTCACGATCTTTACTACATGCAAAAGGTGACCTGGTGGTCTAGGGGTAAGGTGTTGGACTTCTATGCTGGCGGCCGGGTTCAATCCTCGGTCCCGGCACAGATTTATCTGATTACCAAACCCTTCCTTCACCTCTGACTAGACATCTTGTGAATGTGGGGAATGCCAGGCCTCCACCGTGGTTCGGATTCCACGTTAAAATGTAGGTCCTCCATTTCATCTCACAATCACCCTACCATTACACATTAGCGAAAGTGCGTATAACCTGAACGGTAGTAAGACGCGGTGCTAATAATAATAATAAATAAAATAATAATAATAATAATAATAATACATGAAAAGCTTCTTCATAAAATGATGAAAATAAGTCAGAGGTAGCCAGTCAACTCACAGAATGTGTGCTACAAGTGGCACGTGACGTGTCACGTTATATACAATAAAATATCAATAAAACATATTATATTGGCAAGAAAATAAATGGCCATTTTAGTCAAATTTAAAAACAAAAACCGACTTAATTTCTTTTAATAGTTTGTTGATTTACTAATATGGTTATTATTAATAAAACACAATAGGAGAGAACGTTGGTTTAAAAAAATAATTTGTAATTATTTATGAAGTGTTAAGTCTTTAAACATTCAAAAAGTATTTTGTATTCATTATATACATTTTTGTGTTTCTAATATTTTATATCAATTAATAAAAAATATGTCCATAAAATCTCCTCTACTCCCCTCAGTAATTAAAAAATAATATTACTCTAAAAAAAACTTACATTTTTATTATGTTCTATGTATTATGGGCTCATAACAGGAAACCATGTTTTGGGAAATCAAGCTTTAAAATGTTCACCCTTGTTCATATTTTACTCTTGGTTTATTTTCTTCAAAAAATTGTAAAGAATAGTTATTTTTATATTTTTTCCATCAATTTAATAAGTAAAACATAAGTTTTTAATTTATTTAAATATAAATATTATTGTTTAAAAAAAGGTCTTTCATAGGCCCTTTTTAAAGAGATTTTATTTTTACATGCCCTTTTTGTCGATAACGACCATTTATTTGCTGTCATCGCATATAAATGTTATATTTTTATATTTGACCACTTTGCCAACGAATACAGAATATATATTTTGAAGAGGAAAACATTACATATAATTAGATAGGTACATAAGCAAAATACTAAAATTAATGTAATACTTTTTTATTATCACATCACAATAAAACCTCTCAGGAACATAAATAGCTATTTTAGACAAATTGAATATATTTTTTAAACAGAACCATTTTTAAACACACAGGATCTAAATATAACATAATATCTCAATCAGAATAAGAAAATTATTCATCATCACCCATTACTTTCTCATTTTTATCTCGAGATTTAAGGAACACATCCTCATACCAAACAATCTGAATAAACTGCACACATCCTTTTCTTTCGCTGTGCTCAGTAGTACTTACTGGCTTCCTTTCAACCAAGCCTCAAGATTCATGTCACAGTCATTTTTCTTAAAATATCTAAAAGGAGTGTAACCAAAATTGAAGCTGTCTGCATCTAAAACACCTTCTGTTGGTTCAGAACGAAGTTTCACATAAGAATGGATCTTAAAAGCACGTTTGTCACTTGCAGGCTTATATTCCATTAAAGTTTGAAACCCATCCATCCAGCTCTTGCTAATAGGTTCCCCGTGCTTTACTATAAAAGGAGATGGGCTTAAACGATTTGAATTAAATATTCCTCCATACTTATCAATAGTATGCATTTTTTCTCATTTTCATAGTTTTAGGTTACAACGAACCAATGTTCCGATCACATTGAGTGAAAGAATGACCTTTTACGGGAAATAATGTGTGTCATTGTAATATTGAGTTTCATTGCAAGCCAACTACATAACGTTGTAACAAGTAAGTTTTTGTTTTTACCTCCAGCAGCGTCAGGCATTTTAACAATCTCTTGCATTTGAAAGTCATCATTTTCTAATTTTTGTTCAATAAAATTGGACACTAAAAACATACACTAATAGGATTTATCTTTGATTCTGTCTTTAGGAAATAATATAGAGCACTATTTTTGTCATTGGGACATTGGACATTAAACAAATAAACCCATATTAACTGTTTGTAAAACTGTGATGTTTTGTTAGTTTTAGGAAAGGGCAGATTTTGGGCATAATCAAATTTGAGTACCAGTGTTTTACTTTCATTATTCTTGCAGCTCAAAATGACAGAATCCTTTATTTCAATGCATGCTTTGTTTTTTCTCTCGTGTAAAGCAAATTGAACTTTGTAGGGGTCATTGAGTTAACAATTTTCAATTTTACTTTGCATTCGGAGCAGTAGTCACAAATATCAAATCGTGTCATATGAACACCATAATTGGTTTTATTTTCGAAAAATGTATGAAAGAATAAATCTTGTAGCTCATTTCAAATGTGCTATTTGTTTTTTACTTATAATATATATGAAAAAGAGAAAACAAAGATTTAACTGTAAGGTTAGGTTGCTCAAAATACTTTTTTTTAGACTTCTTAATAATGGGACTGCGGTGTGGTATCTGCTCCAAATGTTCTTCAACTAGTTGCCATAAATTTTAGGCTATAGTACGAGGCCTGATTTTGTGATGTCCTCTTATAACAGAAAATGAAGAACGTTCAAACGTTTTCTTCTGAATTAAGCGAATTCGCTCAGCTGATATCTGATACAAATCAATTAAAACTGACCGACATAAAACTTCGCCAGTACTATTCACTTTATCTGTAGGCTATATGACCATATAATATCCCTTCTACCAGGTACATTATCTACTTTTTAGAGTTGAAACACTTTTGCCATGCAATAGACCAGATAAAAGTGCATCTTGTTGTTCGTTTGAACTGCACACGTAAGACTGCTGATACAATTCTCCTTGTGGTTTGATTGGAATTTTTGTGAAACATTTATATTTACAACATTTTTAACGAAAACAAATTGTTTGCCAGAAACCATATTGCCAGAAACATATCTACAGCTATTTCCAGAATTCTTTTTGATCTTTTTTTCAGTATGATAAGCATTCGATTGCCATTTCTGTTTCTTTATGTTATCATTACCGGCACTTTCAATGTCAAAATTTGGGTTTATATAAACGTTAACACTATCACTATCACTAGCATTGTTTGACTTTGACATTTATAAACGTGACAGTAAGAATCGAGATATCGAAATGAAACCTTCAGGTTCACCAAACGAACACTACAGAAGTGAAAAATGCAATCTCCTTAAAAAGGGCTCATAACGGCATAGGCCTCTTCTAAATAAAACCCCTTTGTCAAATTTTTTCTATTGCATATTTAGCTGAGTGGTGGTGATAGGGTAAGGTTGGGTTAGATATATTGAGTGGTAGGCTCTATATTCTTTAAATAAGCACATGGCATACCACCCATTTCGTTTCAAACAAATTACTTAGAGGAAACATTGAGGTTACCTTAGTAGGAAAAAATAGTTTGTTTCATAACCAGCAATAAGAATAGTAGCCTTCCTTTATTTTTGTCTTTTTATCTGAGAAGCTTTTATTCTGCTCTGTTTTCTCTAAATGCGCTTTCATTCTTTGACTAAGCCGCTTCAAAGTAAATAAGATTCATAATTTTCCTTTTGTTGTCACAGAAATATACTCTTGGTTGTCTGTAGAGTTAACCTTTTAGAACTCAACAGTAACTTAAAACCTGGGAAAACATAAATCAATGCCACGATATTTTAAAAAGCAACGAGCTCCAGTTAAAACAAAATTGAAGCTACACGCCAATTATGGCAAAGAAAAACATTGGAAATACTACAAAGTGGAGTAATTAACTCAATATTTGGAAATGGGAATTTTTTTAATGGGTTAGTAACATAAGCTTAGAGACAAATCTTTGTCCCAAAAACTGTTAAGCACCAACAATTTCAAAGGAACCCTCGTTGACACAACTAAACCAAAGACTCTGGGATTGTAAAATCTCTATAATTTGTTGATGGAGAAATAGCAGTAAACAATCCCACAGCGTATTTATAAGTTCCGGAAAAAGCAAAACAACTCATAACTGAACTAGCTTATCTAGCAACAGGGAATCACAAATACTTACATATTCTAGTCACAAGTAAGAGCTTTTTATACCTCTCGATGCAAAAAATATCCATACAGTATATGTCCAACGTAAATAACCTACCTATATATTGCAGAGTTAGTTATTTATTCAATTTTGTTACTTAATCTGAATGTAATCATAAAATACTTGTTTATTATAATATTTTAATGATAGCGTAGAGTCAGCTTATTTACTAAACAATGTATAGCTAGTAGCGTTATTTCAAATTATTTACTCATACAATAAGAAGTAGAATCTCCTGAAAGCTCAAGGATTGATTATGCTTGTAATAACTTATTTAATTAATAGTGGAATCCGAACCACGGTGGAGGTCTGACATTCCCCAGGCCTCCACCGTGGTTCGGATTCCACGTTAAACTCTAGGTCCTCCATTTTATCTCACAATCACCCTACCATTATTACACATTAGCGTAAGTGCTTATAACCCGAACGGGTAGTAAGACGCTGTGCTAATAATAATAACAATAATAATAATAAAAATAATAATAGTGGGGCTGAAAGAATAATAATAGAAGTATAGATTGGATTTCTTATACATTATCTGGATGTTTCCTTTTGCGTTACATGGAGGTACAGTTCATTTTAAAATCAACCTGTAGTGATAAAGATGCTTATAGAGATATAAGTAACACTTGTAAAACAAAAATAATGTAGTCCTACAATAGTCTAAATCTATTCTTGAACGCTGTTCTTAAAAAAAAGTAGTTTATTATATTCTAAGTATTTTTCTAGAGTACTTAAAATGGCTTAAACTTAGTTAGATACAAAAGGTTTTAGCAACTTTTTAATTCAGATCTAGCTTCAACTTTGCTAGATACCTCGTCTTTTTGTATCTATATAGAGTACTAGATAGCTGTTGCCCACGGCTTTGCTCGCGTGGAAGTTGATTATATACAAATACGAAAATATACATATGTATTTACAGATTAATTTAAAATATTACGTTACGTTGATAACCATAACTTGACCTCAGATCAAAAATAATGCAAGTCCGATAGAAATTTTCACCCCCTTTTTCATCCCTTATTAAATAAAATTTCCAAAATTCCTGAAAGACATATTTATTTGTTTTACGTCAATAACCGAAATACAAAATTTTGTTTATGTAACTTTCAAAATGACGGACTTTCATACATATTATCATACATATTATCATCCCCTATTTTGACCCCTTTGGGGTGGAATTTTCTAAAATCCTTTCTTAGTGGGTGCTTACATAACAAAATGAATATACAGTCCGAATTTCATGCTTGTAGCCTTGATAGTTTGCGCTCGTGATGATGAATCATCAGTCAGTCAGTCAGTCAATCAATCAGGACATGTTATTTTATAAAGTATAGATAGCTTTATATTCAACTTCACTAGTGTAAGTATTTTAGTAAATATATAGTGTGTAGTTCTAGCTTCAACTTCACTAGATAGAATTAATTTAAATACACAGTTTTTTAATATCTTTCTACAGTGTAGCTTAACTTCACCAATCAATTAAGTTGTTTTTCAAACAAAAATTTGCTTATGAGTAGAGATGATAAAATTCCATAAAAAATTTATCTACAGTGCTTGTTATTTTAGATTTTTTAATTGAGAAAATTGTTACACTTTGTTTTATTTGTATTTTATCAACTAAATAAAGAAAATCTTTCGTTTTTCTTCGAAATGTACCAGAGTATAATTTGAATCGTAGTTGCGCGGCTATTGGACTCCACAGTCAGGCGCCGAAGAAAGCATTCGAAGCAGTTTTTCTTAATCCAATTTAGACTTCTTTTGGATTCACATGTTCGCCGAAAAGCAAAAGAACAACACAAACCGGGTCACGTGATGGAATTTAAGCCAATCACATGTTTTCAAGCACTATCCACCAAGTCAATTATGCACTTAAAATTTTAGTTTTGTTATCTTTGCTCCACACAATCTGCCCGTGATAGCCAATCAACGCTTATAATCAATCGACTCCATTCAGTACGCATGCGCAGTGAAACATGTTAGAGGTAAACCCCAGCATCAACTATGTTGCAGTGATTTAAAATAACATTAAAAATTGTAGTGGATGTTTGTCGATTTATATGACAAAAATATTGATTTAAAAACACGCATAGTAATAAAATGCTAAAAGAGGTTTGTCCATTGTTAATGATCTGACGTATTTAGCTCCCATGATGAAACATAATGGCTGGACACACATTTCTAAGACTGTGTGATGTCACAATAACATATTCCGCCATCTATTTTCGGTGATCTTGTGAATCAAACTTTAGGGCCGTAAGTGGATATTTATTAAGACGTATTCGAGGGCTTAGAGCCTAATATAATTATTCTAGAGGTAGTTGGAAAATCCTGATTAAATGGGTACAAAATGAGACCACAAAAAAAGTCGAATTTTCCGAGAGGAAGAAAGAGAGAGAATAAAGAAAGCTGAGAAATAAATCGTGAGGCCTTCTATCCAACTTAAAAATCAAGTGATCAGAGCGACGATGATTGTAACTGATAAAAGTTCTATCTCTCTAAAAGAAAAAAGAAAAAAAACTGTCACACGAAATAATATCGTTTCTCAAATCTTTGTAGTCTATCGTTTTATTTCTTCAAATTCGTTCCTACACCATTCCGATTCTTCTTTTTCGCACCATTTTGATTAGAGACCAAGAGTTCATAGTTCAAATCCCAACGAAGACATTCCAAATCACCGATATGCCATCAACCATTTTGATGGATTTCCCCAATCCCCAAAGTATGTTTTCCGTTTCTTTAACCATCTGGCTTCCTAACCCCTTTAAAAAAAAAGAAGGAAAAAAGAATTGAAGACCAAACAAAAGATTGAGTTGATAGGTTTTCAAAAAAGATGTCACACCATTCATTTTTCAAACTTAACTTTTTTCTTATGGATCTAATGTTTTTATTTTATTTCAAAACTTTATTTGTTATAAGATTTATCTGGAAAGAATAAAATAGTTCAATAGCAGTTTTTTCTTGTTTTCGGCGTTGCCTCCAATTATTTACTGTGATAAAATAAGTGTTAAGCAGTTTTACGAACAAAAACTTATTAAAAACACATTTAATGAAAGAGCTATTAAAGTAATTGGTTCATAATATTCTTAATATTGTCAAACATAGTATTGCTACTCTTCTAATTAATGGATGTTTTAAATTCAATATGCAGACATGTGTCTGATTTGGAAATAAACATAATATTCATAATTATTGCTAAAAAAATTGACGAGGCATATTATTTAGTGACTATTTTTGTGTCATTAGTATAGAGCAAGTAATATTTATTTTCTATACTGATACTAGAACTGCGTTGCTCATTTTTAGCTTATATTTACTTTCGATGTAACAATGTACGTTTACATTCTTTGTATCTGTGTTATTGACTAAACGATTATTTCTTAATTATACTTAATAATCTCTTTCATACCTTTTAATTCAACATTCATCATTCATATTGGGTGGGGCCAAGGCCGTAGTCAGAGTGGGTTTGGGGTTAAACCCCCGTCCCCCGAAATTTAATGAACAAAATATATATAAGAATCAAATAGCCGAAGCTATTATTTATGCTTTTTAATAATGAATTCTCCATTTAGATATCATGTTCTGAAAATTGAAAAATGACACCTGGACAAGGGAATCGAACCCGGGACCTTTGGTTTAACGCACAAATACTCAACCAATGAGATATTCAAGATTGAATTATGTGTTAATAATTACAATGAGTATAGAACGAATCCTGGATAGCTCTGTGGTTTGAGCATTGGCATACTAAACCAAGGGTCCAGGGTTAAATTCCCGTGTCCAGATGTAATTTAACTAGTTTAAATTAAATTGAATTGTGGTCTCCCTCAAAACGGACAGTCCTAATTAGAATTATTTGACCTGAGTGTTGAAATTTATTGGAATTATGTTTTAATTACAATCTTGTGTTGCCTACATGGCAGCGTAGCAGCCCTCCAGAGTCGCAGATAGCTGTGGTATCTGATAGCTCAAGATATTATGGTCCTCATATTTAGCTGATGATTACACACTTCAATCACAGACTCAGACTTAAACTATGATTGAAGAACTACCTTGAGCCCAGTACGAATCTGGTTAATTCACTGGTAGAGTTTTGTCTCGTTGAATCAAAGGTCCAGGATTCGATCCTCTTGTCCAGGGGTGATTTGTGAAATAATGTTAATTAATTAAATACCATTCCATTAGATAAGCTTAGTAACTATTGTTTAAAATGTATACTTTACTTTCCCCGGTTTACCAACCCCTGTCCCTTGTAAAGCATACATGAACGGGTCAGAAATGCGGGTTGCATAGCCTAAACCTCCACGTGAATGGCCTTGATGCTATGTAAATCAGCCCTCAGCTATATCCCGGTCACATTTGCATCGAAGCCGAGGGAGTAATCCTCTTCCGTAGGAGGATGATGTAGTGAGGGGAATTTCACAGTCAAACAAGATTGCAGCGTATGTCAACCTTTGATTGATAACTTTCAATTATTGTACATGATAATTGTACGTGGAGTCGCACACCCTCACTGTCGAAATTCTTTTATGAATTTCCTAAAGTTCTAAGTCACCAACACATACTCATTTTGGAAAGAAGGTTTCTTTACCAAAGTTAAATTAATAATGAGTTGTTTGTATCAATGAACATTTGAAATAAATAATAACAAGAAAATAATACCTGCTTTGATGGACGTATGGTCTAAGACGTCACTATCATGTTAGACTAGACTTCCGATGACAAAGAGATCGAGTTTTGAATCTAGGTAGGAAGTATCGAAGGTTTTTTTTACAAAATTGTATTTCCAATCTCCCTCCAAGCAAATGTGAGTATACTTCCTCTGAACATAATCTCCATCATCTCAAACTAATTAGCGTAACTACTACATTAGCTATAGCCTGAATGGGAAGAATAGCGCGATTCTAAAAACAACTTCACTGACCCATTGACGTATCGTGCAATGACAGCTCTTAATCGCAACTATTAGATTTTGGACAAATAAATTATAACATTAATATAATAATTAATACATCAAGAATATAATAAATTTTCATCATAGCTATAATTCCGATTTAAAAATTCCTTCTCTTAAATACTTTTGAAAATAGAAAATTTAAGAAATAACCTTAGTGTATACACTTTAATTTTTTAAAAGATGGAAATCAGTTTGGTAGAACTATGGAAGGAAATCACCGTAGAAACGAACAGCTTTCCTTTTTAAATAAATAAATACAATATTCCAATAATCTAATAATCAACATCTCCTTGATTTAAAACAAAATTAATTTTAATTCAAGTCCAGAGATTCGTGGTTTGATCTCGGTTGGGCTTAAAAGTATATATTATTCAAGTACATAATATTACTCTTTATGTGATTTGGATGTTATAACTTCCAAACAAGGTTTTCAATTTGAATAATAATTTTTGTATTCAAACTAAAGTTTGTTTTTAATTGAAAACTGGTATTAATACTCTTGTGTTTAGAAAGTCAACATGTAATACCAAAATATAGAGCACATGCAACTAGGGTGAACATATATGTTTTTTTAATGATAATGTAATGTCCTATAGAACAGGTGGTAGTAAACCAACATGTACAGTTTTTTTAACTAAGTACTTTTAAATGTAATTCTATTCAAGGTTAGAACAGTTAATATTTTAAATTGAACAGCGCTTGTGAACGAAATATCACCTTTGAGTTATATGTTCTAGAGAAAGTTGTAGTCACAGGTTCTATTTGCCAAAAGCAGAATTTTGGTAGAACCGCACCGCACAGACGCTCTTATCTGAAAATAAACATTTACAAAAAAATACTTGTAAGATTTCGGAAACGAAATAATAGATGTATACATTATTTTAGAAATACTACACAAAAGAAAACAAATGAAATAATATACACTGCTACTTACTTACTCTATGGCATTATAAACTAGGAACACTGTTACACAAAAATTGAGAAAAGAACATTAAAATCAAATTCATTTTCAAAGACCTGAATTAAAAATATATATAATATATATATATATATATAATATATTTTATATCTTAGAAATTATTGGTTTTATAAAAATTTATTTAAAAGAAAAAATTTTAATCTTTAATAGTACTAAATTTTTTAATGATAAATTATTACGTATCTCAAATAGTTGCGGTGGATCGGTGAAAATAGGAAAATGTCCACATGTAAGGTACTCTCAAAGTAATTTTCATAAGAATATGAAAATTTCCATCTCTTTTATATGATAAACAGTGTCTAGATATAAAATGTAATAAAATCATTAGAGCAAATGTTGAGAAAATGGATTTTTTTTGCCCTTCAATAAACTACCTTTAAATTTTGGATTAGATATCTAATATCAAAAACCATTAGGGGGGGGGGGAGGCTTAGTTAAAATCAAAACTACCAAGTTTCAGCCCATTCGGTAAAAGTTTTGGCTCTAGTCCGAGGCACAGACAGATGGCATTGCGAAAACCACATTTTGATTTCATATATAACATCAACATTTATCAAAATCTTGAATTCAATTATTTTTGGGAGACCTGGTGGTCTAGGGGTAAGGTGTCAGACTTCTATGCTGGCGGCCGGGGTTCAATCCTCGGTCCCGGCACAGATTTATCTGATTACCAAACCCTTCCTTCACCTCTGACAAGACATCTTGTGAATGTGGGGAATGCCAGGCCTCCACCGTGGTTCGGATTCCACGTTAAACTCTAGGTCCTTCATTCCATTTCACAACACCCTACCATTACACACATTAGCGTAAATGCATATAACCCGAACGAGTAGTAAGACGTGGTGCTAATAATAATAATAATATAATTATTATTATTTTTATGGTCACAATACTTTCTCTCCGAGGTGTCGATAGAGAGTAAAAATAACTTTCAGAGTGGAACTCTTGTCAAAATCTGCCTATACCTTAGTTTTAAATTGTTGTCCCATATTTTTCTCAAATAATTTTTTGTACCACTACGTATTACTTACTACCTACCTGATCGTGCTATACACTAAAATATTATAAATTATTATTATTATTATTATTAGCACCGCGTCTTACTACCCGTTCGGGTTATACGCACTTACGCTAATGTGTAATGGTAGGGTGATTGTGAGATGAAATGAAGGACCTACAGCTTTAACGTGGAATCCGAACCACGGTGGAGGCCTGGCATTCCCCACATTCTATACACTAAAAAAGGAAATTAAAATGTTTTTATGTATCAGTACGAAAAAGTTTTTATTGACATTTCCTTGAAATTGACGATGAAGCTAATAAATGTCCTTTGAGATATTATTTGATTTGACAGATATAATTCAGTATAACCTTTAATCAATAATGAAAAGGCAAATTGATATGATAGTTTTATGTTTCAACTACTTTTTCTCTGTCTTCACTATATATCTTTTTTTAAACATATACATAGCAAGTTTTTTGGGTTATTTTGCGCACTAAAGTTCGGCCACGAGTTAATTCTGGGTAAATTTAAACAAAACGTACTGGGGGACTACTCGGACATGGCTGTTGGTGCGTTCCATTTAGCATGGCTGTAAATGTTTTACCAAGCTAAACAAAAAACCGCAAGTTATGTATAGTAAGATACAACAAAATTCTAATCTAACATAACCTAACCCATCCTAACCTAACCTACCATAACATAACATAAACTAAGCCAACTCAACCAATCCTATGGCACAGCACGGTCTTAACCTAAACAGACTAACTTAACAACGTTGCCTACTTGGAGATTAAGAAGTTATTTTTCGAAGCGGGTTGCATCTTAGCTTGACGCACCTAAGCAGTCTAAGCATTATCACACTTTGATGCCAATGTATTAAATAGAAAAATATGGATGAAAATGAGAAGTTTACTCTGAGAGGGCTCTTGTCTATGTGCTGATAAACCGTTACCTTTTCTTCTGACAGATTTACAGTCACTTTAATATTTGTGCCTTGAAACCATTGACTTGCTTTTTAATTTTACCTTTCTCTTGTTTCCTATCTATATAACATAGTATATACCACAGTCGTTGACTACAGTCTGGCAGTAAGATTCCTACAGGCTATTCTATATAACATAGTATTATCCACATCCGTTTGACCTACAGTCTGGCAGTAAGTTCCTACAGCTATTCATATAGACATAGTATATATCCACATCTTTGACTACAGCCTGGCAGTAAATTCCACAGGCCATCCGTGACCAACCAAGTTGTATATGAAATATAAAAAAATACGTTTACTAAAAAACTATATTAAGATAAAATAATAATTTGTGATATTGTAGGAATATTTTTGGAATAATTGAATTATTTATTGTTTTTGTTTCAACGTTATATCTTTAAAACTCTCGAAGTAAAACGTTAATTCATTTAACATGATAAATCGTATCTTGACCGCCGTGACGTCACAGGTAGGCAACGATCTTGTCATAAACCAAATAAATTGATGGGACTGAATTGGTATCAAACCGGAGGTCTCTCATCGGTCCTCCTGGCCAGTGAACGTAACCCAACCAATTATGACGGTGATCCTTGTCAGTGACCAGCCAGAGGGCAACAATTGCCCCCCTGAAATCCTCAGGTTGTATAAATATTATAAGTAGGCTAATACCATCCAACGGTGTTCTTAACTAGCGCTCAAACAGGGCCCCCAGCCAACAGAGATTTATAGAATATAAATAATAAACTAGTATCTAGCGCCCGCCCCCCGCTGATTTTGTGTTGATAGCTTGGCGCAAGCGCGAGCAACTCCAACAACATTCACCATTCAAATCGTCAAGGTCAAGTGTCCACCCACACATTTGGATAAATTTGAAACATTTTTCTTATGTTGTATCTTATTTAAAGAGACAAAGAAAGAGTGCTTTAGTAAGCATCTTTTGAGGCTTCAATTTATTAGATTTTCCTGGGGTGGATCCTCAGACCCCTCGTCGTACAGGTTCTTTTTTCCATATTTCTATACCACCCAGACCTCCCGGTTTGCAACCCCCCCTCCTCTGGAGCTTTGACGCTTTTGGAACAAGGGGTCCTTAGCCCAATTGTAACACGCTGTTGTTTTTTTGTCCTGATTTTCTTAAACAAAATTTGGTCACCTCCCATATAACGTACCTGTGTCACTGTTGCACCGAGAAGTCTCCCTTGGCTTAGTCATGTAAAGACAATCAATAAAGAATTAGTGCATTAGAGTAAAGCTATCAGAGAAAGTGGAGCATGGAAAGGGTTGGAGTGATGGGCAGTAGGAAAGGGCGGGCAGGAAATCATCCCTTACCAACAAACCTAGGTCAGGTGTTTTTCAGGCTTTACAGAGGTAGGTAGACATGCAAAGGGGATGGGTATAGGAAGGGATTCCCCCGATAAGCTCACGTATATAAACACAACTCATCAATGGCGCCGATTAAATAATGGCTAATATTTAGCGTCATTTCTCTCTGGCGAGCATGAGATGCTTATTTATATTCGGACATAACTAAACTGTGTTTCCTCTGTTCGGAATTGATTTATGAGAGGTTTATGGTTTTAACGGGGTACAATGTGATATTCAATATTTCCACATTAAGCCAAAATGGCTTAACTCTAGACATAAAAAGAGAATTAATCATGATATATATGTATTGAAAACAATTTTCTGTCAGACTTCAAAGAAGGATATTGCAAGAGGCCATGTTTATAAATATTTTTTATAATCTTATGGTCAACAGAAATTGGAATAAAAAATTTGTAATGGTTAAAATAAAACTAGAAATGTAGACAAGGCCTTTCATTATCAATAGTAACGAAATACTTTGAGACAATGAATTGTGCTATTCAAATTGTTCAACAACTGGTTGTGTGACGTTAAACAATATACGATTATTTATTTCTTCAATTTCAGAAATTCAACTTAAGAAAGGATTACAATACAGCTCTCCAAATCAAATATTGCTATGTTCGTATATGTGTCTGCTTTATCTAAAACTAGCAATCCCGCTCGGCGTTGTCCGTGACCCACTGTGGTATAACAATTATATAATCCCCTCCCCTCGTGATGCCCAATTTTCTATGAGAATTTAATTATCGGATTAAAAAGATTTTCTTCAAAAAATTGTTAAAAATAGCCTAGTTAAAAAGCTAGTTAAAAATTTAAAAATCCGGCTTCGATGTCCACCCACCTAAAGTAAAAATATGTCAGATCTCTGTGTGCCGTAGATTGGGCTGGGCATCGTACTCGAACAAACACACACAGACAAACACTTCCTTTTATTATTATATAGATGTTGTCATGAATTAATATTTTCTATAATCTACGAAGTTTATAGAAGTAAATTTCCTATATATTATTTATGTTGTCAAAATCCCCTTTTTCTCAATTAATACAAAGCCTACAGCGGTGAATAAGGTATCATTGGATATAATTTTTTTACCAACTTCTGACATAGCATACTCAGTTTACGTTAAAACACATTGTTTAAAATATAAGTAAAAATAAAAATCAAACAATAGTTTTGTATTAATTACTGAAAATAAGCTATCTTTGCTATTTTGAGTATACATTTCGCTGAGTATTTAGTTTCAACAATCCAACAAAAGACTAAATCTTAATTTTTTTTTATGGGAGAGGAAGGGGATGGTTGAATATGCGAAAGTTTCGCAAGGGTTTACTGGCTATATACATTTTTATAATAAAGGTCAGAAACAAGATAGGCCTATTATTAAGTACTAATATAATAGTTAAAGACAGCAGCAACGATGTTTGTCATTCAATGAAATTAAGCCCACGCCAGTGATCAAATGGTCTAGACAGCGTCACGCTCATGTTAGACTGGCCTACTGATGACGGAGATATCGGGGTTAGAATCTCAATCAGGTCCACTGAGAATGGTTTCATAAATGGCTATCCATTATCCGCCCACGCATATTTGGATAGATTACCTCTAAAATACTTCCTTACTCATCCCTACTCCATTAAAGTAACTATCATATATGCTTATAGCCTGAACAGGTAGTAAGATGTGGTTATAAAAATAATATAGCAACATATTTACAAATAAAAAAAAACTCATGCTTATTTTATTTAGGTACACTTTTTAATCTAGAAATTTGATTAGGATCTAAGAAATGAAGTCAACGAGTCATTCAAGATCTAATAAATATTTATGTATCGTATTTGGTATCCTCTAGATAGTAATATGCTATTTAGATAATATTTTAATATAATAAGTGAATAAAATTAAATTATCATGAAATTAAGAGTTAATTTAGATTAAAATGGCAAACGAAAATGTAGTTTTGTATAAAATAAATCAAACCACTTTGTTTATTCAGCGTGACTATATTTTATCAATGTGCTCTTGTAGCCAAGGCCAAAGCTATATTATCATATGCGATCCTTTGGTGAAAATGTAGAAAGAGTCTTGAATATTATTCATAGCTTGGCTATCTCAGTTGGTAGAACTGTATTCAATAATAAATATTCCTGTCTCCGATTCCATGTTAATGACATATCTTTAGAATATATGACTAATATTAATGTAAAATAAATTACATTTATTTATTATTTAGCACAACATATTACTACCCGCTCAGTTTATACGCTTATGTACTAATTACGCTAAATGTTTTAAAGATTAATAAGGTTATATTTAGATTAAATGTACCCGCATTTGGGTGAAAAGAGATTGGAAAACAAATTTGGAAAACCACATTAAGTACCCCCGATCAAGATTTGAGCCTAGATCTACTCGTCATCGGCAGTCTAGTCTACTGCGAGAGTAGCGCTTTAGACCATGCGGCCACGCAACGGGTTAAAATAAATTAATTACAGCTCTTATTCAATTTTAAAGGATTGATTTAACAATAATAACAGTTTTAATTTATTTTTAAAACGTCTTTTTTTCGTGTTTGAGATTTCACATCACAATACTATTTTAATAACAAATAAAAACCCTTCCTTCACCTCTGACAAGACATCTTGTGAATGTGGGGAATGCCAGGCCTCCACCGTGGTTCGGATTCCACGTTAAACTGTAGGTCCTCCATTTCATCTCACAATCACCCTACCATTACACATTAGCGTAAGTGCGTATAACCCGAACAGGTAGTAAGACGCGGTGCTAATAATAATAATAATAATAACAAATAAAATAAAATTAATGAATCAAGAATAAAACATGAGTTTTTCTCCCTTAAATGTTATAGCATGGATTAATTTTGTTTGTATTATTTTAATTTAAAATTCCACAAATCACATTCTATTTTATTTCACCTACTAGTTTAACAACGTTAATTTTAAAGGTTTTCACACAATATTCTTTACTTTTTTTTTTCTCCCAACTTGTATGTTTACCACCCAGAAATTCTCTCTTTATTTTTATCTAATCTTTCCATCCTCTATAAATGAAGGTCGGCCCACATTTATAATGTCCCGTAATTTTCTAGAAGTCAAATGGTTCTACCTCTATATATTATTTGTTTTCGATCTACAGTTTCTACCTTTACAATTTCTATTTCATCCAAAAGGTTTAGCACACACACACAATCCACAGGAAACAACACAACAATAGCCAACATAAACAATCAAATAAACAAACAGAGGAGGGAATGGAAGAACAAAATGAGAGAAAGGACTAGATGAAAAGCAAATGGTGGTGGGAAATTCAATTCCGGTGTGTTTTTATTTGGTAGATAGTACCGGGGAAGCGGTTATCTAGAATACAAGTGAATGCCCCACAGGACACCATCAACGTCTGGTTGCAATCAATCCGCAGTGGAAAAGAAGAACATAATTGAAAGAAGTGAGAAACCGTGGGAAACTCCTGAGATTCATAGAAAGATAAAACTGGAAAACATACAGTTCTAGGAAAGAAGATATAAATAGTGTAAATATATAATGTTGATAGTGTAGAAATGAAAAAAAAAAGAATAATCGAGATAAAGGAGTAATCAATAAAGAACTATTTTAAGGAAATCTAAACAAAGATAAAATTACGAAGGTCAAAAATTAAGAGGAAGAAGATTTAGAGTAACCAAATGGTATAGTGCATCATACAGAATTTATTTAATTTAAAAATATAGATATTTACTTTAAGCTCGTAAGATTTGTAAACAAAATAAAAAACATTGTTGCAAAAATATAATGGGTAAAAATTAGTAGGCCTATCACAATCCACCGAAGAGAAAAATAAAAATATACAATTTTACAAGATATAGTGAGGAAAAAAAAATAGCATCACGCTTCAATTAAGAATATAACAATCATCTCAGGATTTCTGAGAACTCATTTTTTAAGATATATTTTACATTAGCTCACAAGTTATTTATATATATATTTATATTTCAAATTAAATATTTTTAACATTAATAGCACTACAACTTCTAATTGGTAAATTATTTCTTATCTCAAATAATTGCGATGATATCAAAATTAGAAATTTTCACTTATATGAAGTACCCTCAAAGTAGTTTAATGGAAAATTAGAGTTTGTATTTTGTTTGTAATATTTAAAAAAAGGCCTAGATACTAGATATAATAAAAATATTTAAAGTGGTGTTCGAGGAATTCGAGTTTCCCTCATTTTTCACATCAGTAAACTACTCTTAATTTAGGGTTGGATGTATAATTCCAAAAACTCCCCGGAAAATCATCAAAAAAATCCTAAATACCAAAGTTTTAGTCCAATCGATAAAATGGTGTCAGCTCTAGGTCGAGATAAAAGACCTCACGAAAACAATTTTTCTGTTTCAGAGGTTTATGAAACTTCAACATTTATCAACATTTCGAGTCTACCTCAGTGGTCTTGAGGTAAAGGTCACGCCTCACGACCAAATGTTCGTGGATTCAAATCCAGACGGGGTCAACGGATTTTTCTTGGGTGATACAAATTTGTAGCACAATTTCCTTCTGAGATGAAGTAAAGCTGTCGGTCCCATGTTGAGTTTGGCATGTAAGAGAACCCTGGAGGTTATGTGGAAATATCCTTTCCGGTAAAATTAGTAGGCCCTTTCGCTCTTGCTCATAGAAATTCTCGTATGCTGGTATAAACAGTTGGTTCACAAAGTACAGGTGAAAATCTTAAATAAATCAAGATCTCGAGCTCAAATTTTGTTTGATGATCACAATACTTCTTTCTTCTAGGGGTAGAAAAAAAGGAAAAAGGGATACCATGGAACGAATTGGTAAAATTAATCAAGGACAAGAGGCCAGACACAAAGACAGAAATAAATAAAATGAAAGACAAATTTTAAATAAAGAGACAATTCAAATAAGAAATTTGGGAATGAAAGACTTAAAAACACGGGAAAAAGAAGGTGGATGACGACACTGGTACGGACGAGATGGTAGGGAGTAGGGGAGGATGAAGAAGTAAACGTACTCTAGTTAAAAAAAGGAGAGCAGAAAAACAGGTGAAAGAATCAAATGAAAACATAGCTAGTAACCAAGAGAAAGATCTATAAAAAGAGAAAAACTCGCTAAAAAAGAGTAGGCAGCTATCCAGCCACACTTGGGGTAATATGGGACTGCCGGTGACCATATGTTAGTTGTGGGAGATACATTCAACACCTCGACAACAAAGTTTAACTCACATATCTTCTACTAATGTAACCACGTGTAGGAAAGATGAAATGTAAGGAGAAAGAATGACACACTTTGAAAATATGAATAGATAGCAGCTGAGAACTTTATTACTACCGCAGTAAGTACCAGATACCATTTTGTGCTTTCTATTACATATCACCCCTAACCCCACCCCTTGTTTGATATTAAAAGGCATAATTTTTTAATTTTTATAGTAGTTCTTATTTAGTTCCAATAAACTACCATCAGGAGCGTCACACCAAATATATTTTGGGGGAAAGGGCTGTAAGACAAAGGATTTACCAATTCTAATCTTTTTGAAATTAGGAAAAAATCCCAGGTGACAAGGTAACAAGGTCAACGTTGAGAGCACCGGAGATCTGAGGGTATTCATGCTGCCAGTTAATAGCCCCCTAAGTCTAAGTGTTCTCTCTCAGTAGAACTGTACAATTTGAGGCGATAGTTCGGTCTTGATTCGAGCTTTTAGCCAAATGTATCTTTAAAGTTAATTGTTAATGATGGGTTTTTAAAGTTACAAGTGATATTTGTTTTGATATTCACAATCATTGCGTGTAGGAAAACTAACAAGTTTTGGGTTGTAAACATTCCAGGGCCTATCAAGTGATAAACTTAAAATATTATCTAACCTTTTTAATGACACAAGTTTCTAGTAGGCAACTAGTAGTAGCCTTGAAATTAGTAGGCAATGACAACGGTGCTACTAGCCAATTTGATTAACTAATAACTATAGGTTATATACAATATACTACAGAAGGTAAATTTATCTTATTTAAATATTAGATGAATTATGAATTTTGGAACTTTAAAGAGTTGGTATCTACAGCTGGGAAATTTAAAATTTGTCTGTAAAAGTCTGCAATAAATCAATTTTATAATCGAAAGTACTGTCTCACAGAGTAATTAAAAAATGTCTCAACTTAAGATCTCGACTCTCTACAAATTTCCAACGTTTAATCTCTTTACCCTCATTAGAGAGGGTGACATACCCTTACAACCCATCCCCCCTACCAGAATGACGCATCTGAATACAATTTCTACTATGACTAATTATTGTTATACATTCTATGTTGCACTCAGTGGCGAATAGTTATCTTTTATAAAGTGTTACCACATGTCTTCTACACCATCCATCACTTCACTCTCAAAAATTTCAACTTATATCCACTATATTTTAAACTGTATTGTCTTTATTAATTTTAAGGTGGACGAGGATTATTCAAACCAAAACGTAACTAAAAGAGTTGATTGTTTTTCAATCAAGAATTATAAAAACTATTTAAAAGAGATTAAAATAGATGAATAAATAACCAGCGAGAGGAAAGTGATTTTAACCTGCCTTCTACTCTTGACACAAAGTGAAGTGTAGCAGCGGAGGAAGTGGCTTTGTTGTGCTAACTGGCTCAGTAACACCTGTAATTCCACAAAGTAACTACACTCCCGACTGGTAACATATGTTTCTCCTCGAGTCTTTCAATGGGCGTTGTGAAATGTCACGCATGCGTCGTCCAGAGTTTCCAACAAGGTTTGTATACAGTCTCGTTTGTAGAAATTCTGGACTTGATGCGTTATATTTTAAGATTGAAAAGGGTGAGTCTGAAGTATATTCCCATTTATTAGAAAAACTACTTTCTCTAATTTCCAATAATTATTTGTGATAGCACTGTTTCTTAGCAAGCCTCACCCCTGAGTTTCCAAGTTAGGTTTGTGTGTTATGTGATTATGTAAAACAATATTTAGAAATCTGCCTTGGTGGCCACATGGTCTAACGTGCTACTCTTGCAGTAGAACTAGACTGCCGATGACAGGGAGATTGAGGTTAGAAACTCGGTCTGGTGTACGAAAGTTTTATTTCCAATAGCTTTTCACTCTCCCTCTATTCAAATTCTGGTACACTTCCTAAAAATAGAGCCTTCCTAATTCCTAAAAACATTAGCGTGATTAATTCTTAGCACTGCGTCTTACTACTGTTTCGGTAATACGCTTAAGTACTGATCTTGCTAATGGGCCAGGAGTTGAGAAGGTTGAATATGGATAAAACAAACCCGCATTTGCATGGAAAGCGATCGATTAAAACCATTTAGTAAAAACCATTCCCAGTTCACCCGAGTGAGATTCGAACATCGATCTCCCCGTCCTCTGGAGTCTAGCTAAACACGAAACTAGCGCGTTAGTTAACTACGCCACCGAGGTGGTTTTTTCGTTATGATTAGCTACAGATGTTATTTATTTTTTATGAAGCTGTAATGTAAAAAGTCAGTGTACATTGAATGTACTGGTTGTTCTAATGTAATGATACAGACATTTGGAATTGAATTGGAATGAAATGGAATAGCTACTCTACATGGAAGTGTTTGTGTTTCTGGTACCGCTATATTTCCTTCTCATCACGTTGCGTGTGCTAGATAAGTGTAACTGTATTATTACATTACTACAATAAAGTACAGTCAGTTCCTTTATTGGCATTTCAGACACCTTGTAGATATAACTTGGATATTAACACTTTAATATAAAGAATAGAGACGAAGAATTTGGTTTAGAAACGTGCAACTACATCATCGGAGAAAGAGGATGAGAAAACACAGCGATATATTCTATGTGCACCCAACTGGGATTAGGATTCAAACCCACACCTACCGATCATTGACGAGCATGTGTAAAGCTAGTCTAACGACCTCCTAGAACACGTCACCTCAGGCTAAGGTAAAATAATGATAGAAGTCACTATACCATTCTCTAATTTATGTAATCTTTTGAAAAGGTCCTGGCCCCTTGGGTGTTATAGTGGTCTAAGAGGTTACTCTCATACTGTACTGGACTTGATGATGGGGAGGTCGGGAGTAGAGTCCCAGTTAAGTGTCCTGAGGGTGGTTCATCGCTCTCTTTTCAAGTGGATGCAGGTAATGTACACTTACATTAAATGAGATATTATTCATCCCTTTCTTATCGGGGTGGCTTGTACACACAAATATCCTGGACGAGTAATAAGATACGTGGAAATAAAATACATACTTATTATATTTACTCATTTACTAATATCAACCGTTCTTGAGTATTCGTTATTACCATAATGTCTTTTGAACAGTTTTATTAAATGAAGGCAGAAATTTTTGTTAAAATTTAAGCTATGCTCATGAGTAGGGCAGCTATTTTAAAATATTAGAATCCACATTAGCATAGAAGGGAGCTGGGAAGATTTCAATGTTAAATAGCATATCAAGGTTACAGGGGGAATTTTTTTTATTGAAATGGTAGTTAATGCGTCCATCTGTGACATAGGCGCCAATTTCCGGAGGGGGCGGGGGGGTAAAAAAATATTCCTACACACACACACACACACACACACCATGCGCGCGCACGCGTGGACCTGGAAAAATATCTGCTTGGCACTAGCATTATAATTGCACTGTAAATACAGCAGCCCTTTATACCGACCGTTTCCAGATGAGAATATTATGATGAAATGTCGACCGTTTTTAAAATGTTGTGACAGGTTCTTTTTTCGGAAAATGCGTCTAGTTCATGTGTTGTTCACATACCACGATTGATAGTTGTTAAATGTTGGAAGAGAAAATTGTAAGGAAAACTACAAGATTAAAAAATGCTAGCAATATTTTCTTGTCAAAGAAAACATAATTTCAGGGTAGCAAGTCCCTCCCCCGTCTTTGCCCGTTACTGTGGGTGTCCGTGATCTGTGAGTTAATCATGATACCTTTTTAAATTCACTTTAGACTAGGGTTAAAAGAGGTGTTTGTAATATTTACATTAATTTTTAAAAATTTTATTTGCCGGGGTCCTTTCGGGGCTTGAGGTATAAAATATGTCCTGGAAAATGTGTGTTATGTGATGAATTTTCCTCTACTTCCCTGTTCTCTTCGACTGTAAACACCCCCTCACCCCTCTTCCATTGCAGACGGCTTGGATTTGGACCAGCAGTACAGTATATTGTGTGATGTCCTTATACTATGTGACCACTAGTGTAAATCATCAACATTGTTCATTCAATATTTAAAATATTCATACGACTCACTTGTTGTTGAAGCTACTAAATTTTCAATAACAAGTAAAGTAGTAATTAATATTATATTAGATAAATCACACAGTTGTATAGTTGGGGGTAAGGGGGGTAAAATTGTAATATTTAAAGAGTTCACAGAATTTTACAATATTATATCAAACAATATGTTTCACAATTTTTTATGTTCCAAACATATCATAAATCTTCTGTTCTAAAATTATTATTATTATTAGCACCGGTCTTACTACCCGTTCGGGTTATACGCACTTACGCTAATGTGTAATGGTAGGGTGATTGTGAGATGAAATGAAGGACCTACAGTTTAACGTGGAATCCGAACCACGGTGGAGGCCTGGCATTCCCCACATTGTTCCTAAAAGTTATATTTTATAATATGTTTTACACCCCCCCATTAAATACAAGCTGAGCGTTTGCTGGTTAAAAAATAATCCATCGGCAAAATGTAAGACTACATTCAAACATAAAACATTACTGATATTCTAGCGAAAACCAATAATAGTAGTTTCCCCCAGCGGTATTAAATAAATGTCAAAGAAAATACAAAAAGTATTAAAAAATATACTTTACAGACACACAGAGATAATGTCAACAATGAAATAGAGGGCACTTTACTCCAATTAATGTAAACCCTAGTTTATGGTAAGATACGAAAACATATATATACTTGAGGTTGTAACAACTACATCATAGTTCACGACTTAATTATTTTCCTATAGTTAAAACATTATATTTGAATTAATGAGTTATTAGGAATAATCAAAGCTCAGGCAATTACTCAAATTATAAGGACTGACAAAGTTGTTCCGCACATTACTGTACACTGCAATGTGTTGTATCGTCTTAAATGTCTAAAAAGTGTAAAATTTTATATTATTTTTCTAGACTAACATATAAATGTAATTTCCTTCGAAGTTGTAAGAAGCTAAGGAACAAGTTAACTACATTTTTTTAAGGAATTAAACAAAATATATTACCCAGCGTAGATATATGCAGTAAATTGTTATTAGAACTTATTTTGATTATCTTAAGTGAACTGGAAGTGTAAATAAGGCCATTTAACCTAGAAGGTACGTACAGTTTTATTGAGAGTCTTGTCATATTAAACAAAGTAAAGTATATGATTAGTTCGTTCGTGATGACCTCACAGGCCCATTTCTTCCATTAACCAGTGTATAAAACCATTGTTTGAGGCAATATTACTTCTAATGGTTGTTTCTGACGGCCTTTCCGTGTTTCACTACTAATGTATATAATGTAATGTTCGAAATAGCTAACAAAAAAAAAAAAATCAAATGACAAAGGGTATAGACATGCTGTGGAGTTAGGACTCGTTGGATCTAAATACAAGCTGTAAATAACATTAATATCAACATAATTTCTATTGTCTTGTTTTATGTAAACATATACTAATATGAGCATGATTATTCTTTGACATAAAGTTAGTGATTTTATTTAAAAAATATTAGTTCATTAGCAACATGATTTAAATATCAATACATTAATATTATTGATAGATATATTGTGAATTTTCTTAGCTAAAAAATCTTATTTTACAGAAATGTTGCCTAATATTTATTTTTTATTGTCCGTCTCCATAACGTGGACGCGAAGTGAATAAAACCATGTCAACCTTTTCAATCGTAATGGTATCTTTAGACATATTAATGCCAAGATTATTTAATATTTTTGATAATGGAAATGGCAAGAGTGCTATTAGGGCTGTTTACCCTAGTGTCATTAAGGATAAGTTACCTAAACGCCTTGTTGACCTTGGAGACCACAGTGAATTTGTCTCGAGCCTGCAGCAGTATTATCGTGTGGGATGCGTGGCTCTTCTATATAACAACGAAGGTGAGTGGATAGAGTGTAGGATCTTAGTAACAAGTAGAGTACACGAGTAGGTAATTTTAAGTTCGAGTCGAGTTTATTTAGAGTTAGATTTATATAGAGCATTATTTGTGAAATAAATATTTTATGTGGAATTTCTGTAATAGTTCAATGCATATACCATAAATAAGTACAAACATGTTTTTATAAGAATTATAATTGTTGTCAAAAAATGTATAACCATACAATTTAAAAGTTTCGAATACATTAAATATGACTGTACAATATTTACTTTCTCGCCACTTTACAGGTAGAGAAAGTATTGTAATTGTCAAAAAAAAAAATCAAACTCTAGGTTTTGATGAATTTCTATGTTTCATGCATGACCTTCTTTAACCAGAAAAAATGGTTTATGAATTTCCGTCTTCTGTCGTCTGTCTGTCTGTCTGTCTGTACCTCCAACTAGAGCCTAAACTATTTTACCGATCGGACTGAAACTTGGTATCTAGGGTTTTCGTAGAGTTGCCCCATGGGTTTGGAATTCGATATTAACCCTTAAAATAAGGGTAGTTTCCATAAGGGCGAAAAGAGAAAAAATCTATTTGATCAAAATTGGCTACACCGATTTTGATTAAATTTCTTTTCTGAGCATTTATTAATACTAAAAACAAAATGGCTACTCTAAATTTTTCATCAAAATTACTTTAAGCATTCCGGTCTGATGCATAAATTCAATTTTTTTTAAATCATATATCTGTAACTTTTAAGATATTAAATTACTTATCATTGCAAATATGTAGGTTTATTTATAATACAAATCTTTTATTTGAAACATATTTTTTATAAAACCAATAATTTTTAAAGAATGGAGGGAGAAAGTCCGTGCGGAGTTCCGTACCATTTATTTTTAACTAGAACAAATAAAACTAATTGAACTATTGATTTTCGAGTTTAAGATTGAAAATTCCGAAAACTCAAATTTTTGAATTTTTATAAAATTCTTCAAGTCAAGTTTGAACAGCGACTAAAACTAAATTTTAACTAGAATTCTCGAGTAATAACACACCTCCAATAAGATGATGTTGGCCTCTGTAATCTGTGGGTAAAGTGCTTGCCTTATGACTCCGATGTTAGTTGGTTCAAACCCAGCTGATGTCGACGGGTTTTCCTTGACCGATAACATTCTGTGGTATAACTTCCTTTGGAGGAGAAGTAAAGTCGTAGGTCCGTGTCAATTGTGTCAGTTAAAGGACCTATGAAGTTTTTGAAATTACCTCTACCAGAAAAATTGGTAGACCCTTCGTGCTCGCTTATAGAAATTTTCATGTGGTGATATAACCAGTTGGTCCAGAAACTTCACGTAAAATACTCATATGTAAAATAGATAAATAAAAAGGAAAACATTCTTAGAAAATACCAACATAATATAATCTTATTGCCGGCACCCTATACGTCATTGGTTCTTAACCATTTCAGTCATATCACCCCTATGACCTATCCGAGAACCTCTCTTTACCCCTTATTAAAAATAAAAAAAATTGTTGTGAACTAACAATGTTTATTGAAAAAAAAAATCCAAACCAAAACAATGTCTGTAAATTTTAGGAGTAAAATATTAGTGAGAAGGTTGGTATTGTTTTTTATGTAAAATTCTTTTTATATTTGGTTTAGTCTCCGATAGAGCGCATCTTAAGTCATGTTCTAGATTGAGTCGGTTTCTGGCCTTTGTTTTTATTGATACCAAAGTCGAGAAACCACTATCACATAAATAAGTAGTAGAAAATGAAATTAAAATTCTTAGAGCCCGGTTAGCTATAATAGAATACTGGGCTCTCACTTTTCGCCAAAATATAGGGAGGTCATAACTTTGAAATTCCACTTTCAATGTGTTATCCTCGCATAGACCAAGGAATTGGACTTAAAGCAAGAAACGTCTTCATTCCTTAAAGATTCCGTCATCTTTAGTAAATGGTCTCATTATCCAGGAATCGGCTTGATGGTCATTTATATTCGGGAAATAGTGATTCAATGAATCGATCAGGGCAGATAAGTGTTGAACAATGGAACCGATAAATAAGCATTACTCTTTGTTGATCTCACTGATATGTCGTCAACTTCAACTCTGCGTTGGTAAAGTACTAGCTTGTGCAGAAAACTAGCAACTTTATCCTGTGCTGTTAAGATATTGGTCATATCTTCTTGCAACGAAAGGATCAAAGTGTTAATCTCACCAAAAAAATGTGTAAAAAGTTCCTATTTCTCTTTAAAATACGGACTTTCTCGCTCTATTGTTTGAAAATGTAGATATTTACTCAAAACTTGTAATATATGTGAAACGAAATAATAGACACTAGTAAACCTAAGCATATATTGCACTATACTTATGTAAAACTTTTTTTTAGTACCGGTTTTAAATTTTATAATTTTGTTTTTAAAGAGTTAATGTCCTAATTTGTATATTTGGACCGATAAAAAAAAATCAATGTTGGGTCCACAAGGGTCAACACTTCGTATTAAAATTTCAACTTCTGGTTATAATTTTCGACATTTTATTATGTGTTGCAAATCTTCATGCTATTGCATTGCATTTAAAATCATCATTTATAAATTTTGACCAATACAAAATGTAAATATTGACTATTGAGTCTAAAATGAATATAGATCATTGTTGTACAAATATTTATCCTAAGAGGTTTCAGAAAAAACAACATAAACTTTTAGATGCTTCCTCATATTTAATTACTCTATGGCATTGGAGAATTATTGCGTTAAAACTTAAGTAGTATCTCTTTACAACTAAAACTCACAAAATTGTATTAATATATTTGCCAATATCTCAAAAACTGCTGGATTTATAAAAATATATTTCATATAAAAGTTTTTAATTTTTAATAGTACTACAATTTTGCAATGATAAGTTATTTAGTATCTCAAATAGTTGTGGAAATACGGAGGTTTCTGCCTCTGTAAAGTACCCAAAAATTCATTTTCATGGTAAAATGAAAATGGTCAGTTTATTTATAATCTTATTCAACACCTAGATACGAATTTTAATCAAAATCGTTAGAGTCGATTTTGAGAAAATCGATTATTTCTCTTTTTGCCCTTTCTTAAACTACTCTAAATTTTAAGTTCAAACAGACACACAGACAGACGACATTCCAAAGACAACTTTTTAGGGTTCGGGGGGTCATGAGACGTCGACATCCATCAACATTTCAGGTTGGATTTTCCTTTGCAGTCGCAATACTTTACCTTTAGTGTTCGTTAAGTTAAAAAATACATATATTTACGTATATCTTGAAATTTATTGGTTTTATAAAAATATGCTTGTTATAAAATATTTGTATTATAAAGAGACATACATATTTGTAACGATAAGTAGTTTCATATCTCAAATAGTTTAGGAGGTATTATAAAAAAAAAGATAATTTACGCGTTAGACCGGAGCCCTTAAAGGCCTTTTGCCGAATTGTTGAGAAAGCCATTTTGTTTGTAATATTTATAAATGTTTATTAATGAAATTTAATCAAAATCGTTATATCCGATTTTGAGAAAATTGACTTTTTCTCTTTTTGCCCTTCAGTAAACTACCCTTAATTTTAGGATTAGATATCCAATTCCAAACACCCCTTGGGGCAATCCTATGAAAAGTCTAGATACCAAGTTTTAGCCCGATCGGTAAAATAGTTTAGGCTCTAGGAGGTACAGTACATACAGATAGATAGACAGAAGACAGACAGACAGACGAAAGTCATAAACCACTTTTTTGGATTCGTGGGGTCATGAAACGTCAATATTTATCAAAATCTTGAGTTCAATTTTTTGACGATCACAATACTTTCTCTAGTAAAATAAAAAGTAAAAAAAACCATATTTATTTCGAGTTTATTTGTAATTCTTGTTTTGATATTCAGTTTTTGAAGAGTTTTAATGTGTTCAATAAAATATTTACAAATTGTTGGTGATGGTAAAGTTTCAGAAACAACATGCGCTGAAACGGTTCAGTCCAAGTTTCCCATAGGGGTGGAAGGATACGGTATGAGGCACGTTAAATTTTTTACACCTAACAATTATTATAAAACAAAAAGATTTTATTCATATGTATCTCTTTTTTCCGACAAAATAATGATTACGGATTAAGTTGTGCTTTTCAAGTAGGCCTAACTTAGTAATTTTTTAATTAAAAAAATCAAAATATGCTTTGTTTATGAGGTGAAAGATTCGACCATCGAATACAATAAAATACCGAATCCTCGAATCTCGAATACTTGTCAGAGTTCGGTGGATTCGAGGATTCGAGTAGCCCATCTATACTTAAAACTGATAGGTACTTCCATAAATTTGATTAAATAAAACACGTAATGATAATAATTCCTGTAACTACTCGTACATAACACAGAAAAAAAGTATTACAGCCGGTGAGAGTGGATACATTTGACTGACTGGTTCAGTTGAGTGACTGGAGTGAGCTACCCGCCCCACCTGCATTCCATCAGGCAGCGCAGAACGGTCCATGCACACTTAGGAGGGTGTAAGACATGCATGGGGGGAGGGGGGGGGGGATGGAGACGACACAAAAGCGAGAAGCGCGGAAAACACGCGATGTTGGAATTGCTAGTTCTAGTCTAAAAGCATAACTGTTAGTTTAATATAGATAAACATAAAAAAAAACTGTTTATTTATTGCTACCCCTATTGGATAGCCACTTTACCCAAAAGGAGGTAGCTACCCCCAGGTTAAGAACCACTGCTCTACGGGTTCACCGACTAAAAGGGGTTCGGTTCACCATCGTAGCGGGAACTCCCTGACCTCACCTTGTGGGATGGACACGGAAACACATTCCATTTGGAGGGAGTCCTTTATACGTTAAAAATGTTATTGTTTTTTACATATTACTAGTGTCATATTAAAGGTATTGATACTACCTATCAAAATTGACAGCTGCGTAGTTATCAAAAGATTTAACGTATTAATACAATAAAATAGCTCAAGCATTTTTTTTATATGTCGGATAAAGTTCTTATAAACATTGTACTATAGTTATATTTAAATAGCGGTACAGTAAAACATATCTTTATTTTCTAATAAATGTAGTGTGATTGAAACTTTTGAGCACAGCGTCTTACTACCCGTTCAGGTTATACGCCAATTATAAAGTTAATATAAAAAAGTTATTAAAAGCTTACAATAACACTTACTTATATATTATTTTTACATTACTAATAAAACGGACTGAGTTTGCAGTTTTCAAATAACAAGCTTCGTAACAAAACCAGACCTTAGCTATTTATCTATTTATATGGTAGTTCTATTCAAGCGATCCTACAAACTGATAAAAAAAGTATATTATGGTTAAAACATGATGTAATCACTTGCATCTCTGGGCACACTGTCAGGGAGGTTGGGGTTTAATCCCAGTCGGGTGTACTGAGCTTTTACCAACATTGTTTTTCATTCCCACTACAAGCAAATGTGGGTACAGTTCCTTCAGACCTCCTCATACCTAGATCATTAGTGTGATTAGTAAATATGTCTATATATACGTGTGATCTGAACAAGTAGAATGATGTGTTGCTAAATAAATGCGGGTACATTTGGTATATATTTAATCTCCACATTTTTATCTCATTAATTTAATCAGCTGCTGAAATCCCATGCGAGCATTGATACGTGTTGGGAAAGAAGAAGCTGATTAGTTTATAGGTAACAACGATAAAAGTAGATATAATTGATTGATTATTAGCACCGCGTCTTACTACCCATTCGGGTTATACGCACTTACGCTAATGTGTAATGGAGGGTGATTGTGAGATAAATGAAGGACCTACAGTTTAACGTGGAATCCGATCCACGGCGGAGACCTGGCATTCCCCACATTAGTAGATATAATTATTGACAGACTAGAATTGTTTTGAATTCTAAACTGCAACAGTTTTTCCTTCAATTTCTTTTCCAATCTGTGATTTAATATACGTGACACATAAATACTTATTTAACAGATAGCTTAGCTATAATATTGCGAAATTCAGCAACTGAATTTACTTAAAATTAATCTAATACCTCATTGTTCGCAATGGAGAAATGAAAAACAAAATTGTATTAACACATATTTTTAACTGATTATTTTACTTATTGTTATATTTTTATGATTAAAATATAGTATTTGTTTTTCCTTCATTTAATTATTTATATTTGATGAAGTAAAGTAATTATTTTTTCTTTGTATGAAATCAAATTTAACATTATTATTATTAGCACCGCGTCTTACTACCCGTTCGCGTTATACGCACTTACGCTAATGTGTAATGGTAGGGTGATTGTGAGATGAAATGGAGGACCTACAGATTAACGTGGAATCCGATCCACGGTGGAGGCCTGGCATTCCCCACATTCACAAGATGTCTTGTCAGAGGTGAAGGAAGGGTTTGTAAATCAGATAAATCTGTGCCGGGACCAAGGATTGAACCCCGGCTGCCAGCACAGAAGTCCAACACCTTACCCCTAGACCACCAGGTCACCCAAATTTAACAATTGGAAAAGATGAGAAATAATCATGTCGGAACAAACCAAGTTAATATATACATAAATCATCGACATTTGTTAAAATAAATACATTTATTATTCATCCACGTAAACATGTTATATGTGTGGGAATTTTTGAAATAATTTATAATTTTACGATGGAAAATAAGACTGATTCAATATATGACAAATAGACGTAGGTCAATTGAGTTCAATTAAACAAAAATGTACCAATTTATATTATATTTTAAATCATCATCATTTTAAATTAATATTTTAAATATTGAAATAAAGAATCAAATATTATTTTCCAAGCTATATCTGTATTGTTAAAATAGCGTGTAAGGTTAGAAAGAGAGAACATAATTCTATTTGCCCAAACTCTTTGGAGAACAGATTTGATATAAAATCAATATCAACATAAAAAGATATGTATACAACACAGTCTACGATGATATTTAAGCTTACTGTCATAGACCTAGACTCTTCGGCTGGGTATACATAGGGAACGAAACTGGAGCACACCAAAACATACTTCCGGTACATCGTATTTTTCATTATTTGTATGCATTTGTGAAAGAAAGAACAGTATTTTATATTTTCTTAACTCTTTATTTGGCATCCTCCCAAATTGAATTGGTAAAGAGATGAAATAAAAGTCAAGATCATCTAGTATTTTTAGTCAATGATGGAAAGATCTGGGTTTGAATCTTGGCCATGGTATGTTGATGGTGATTTTTCCTAAAAGGTTTTCTAATCTCCATGCTTCTAACATTCTAACTTCCTTACCCCATTATACTATTTAGTCAATCCCATCCAATTAAGAGCGAATAGCTCGGTTGGGTGGTTTAAGAAAGCTTCTAAGACAAACTAGTTATAAGCACTTGGGACATCTTGCTTGTGGTAGACACCTGGCCACAAACATATCTTTTATAAGTACACACTTAAGAAAAGGGTACACCGTAAATTATTTTGGTCAAAAGATATCAAACAATCCTTCAGTACAAACATAGAGTTCAATTTCCTTCACAAGGTGACCTCAACAGTTCTTGAATATCTGTCAATTATGTCCTGAAATTCAATTACATTTTTTCTATTAATTTAAAAAGTTTCTCATCTAATACCGCTATGCTCGTAACAGATATTCAAGATTTGTTATTATCAGCACGTAAAGAAAATTAAACTTCATGTTTCTACTGGAGCAACATTATATTAAATTAGGGTAAAAAAAGATTCGCTATAAAAACTGTAAAAAATACTTTCCTTAACCTGTGCTCCCTACATTTCCAATTATTTAATGTTACCTGAACAATATTCAAACCTCAGCGCTTTGTAAACGCTCGACGGAGAACCTGCTATTATGCGAGATTGTCGCCTGAGGGTTCTCTTGTTCATTTCCATATTGTGTTATTTTAAAGTAGTGTTTTTTGCAACGCTTCTTACCAACCGTCCGTGATACCAGCATTTCATTACACCAGTGGGATATGAGTGAGGAGGGTATAGCTTAGAAAAACCACTCCACATTTGCGTGGAACGGAAGTTGAAAACCATTTAGTAAAACACCCTCAATATACCAGGCTAGGATTCGAATCTCGATATATCCGTCACTAGCAAACCAAACTAGACGAGCTTGACGTCTAGTTTGTGTGCCCACTGATGTGGCTGAGAAGTTTATCAATTTATTCAATCATTGTTTTTTATATCAGGGTAAATGCTTGGATATAAATATAATAACTCTGAGAGTAATAAAGGCACCAAATAAAATGCTATTTATAATTAGAATATGTTTAAAAAATATTGTGCTTGGTTGACAGTATTTCCAGTACAGATCAGTGACTAAGACTTTCAAACAACTACAGCGTTAACTCATGCTCGACTCAGTCAGGAGACAAGAGTTCGAATTCGGACATGATTTACTGGAAATATTTTTACCACAATATGGTATTCTCTGCCTGCTTTAATCATTCCCTTTCAACATATTGTGGTCCATGGATTATATTTTTTATGTTGAGAACAAAACAAATGAGCAACAAGATGAGTAACATCCAACCAACTACTTATTTTAAGGAAACAGGAAAAGGAGAGTTATTAAATTTAATAAGCCTGTGCGAATAAATGATTTCCCATTTTGAGTCAAATAAGAATCTTGGCAAACTAGTTCGAATCGATTCCAAATCGAATATCATGCTCAGATATTTTTTAGAATCGAATCAGAATTGAATATTTTATTTTGAAAATGTTTTAAATCCAAATAAAATATTTGAAAATATTTAAACTAAATCTTAAGTTAAACAAGTAAACAAAGCCTCATGGCTAATTTATGAAAGGTTATAAACGAAATAAATTTCTATTTTTTTATAATGATTTTCTGTTTTAAGACCATAGAAAGTTAAAATCTTTCTTAATTATGAAAAAATTCTAATTTCAAACTAAAACCATCGAATCCGAATCTGAAATTTACTTATATTCGAAATTGCGAATCCTCCACAACTCTCTCTAATAATGAGACTCGAAAACTCAAATCGAATCCGAATCTAAGCAAAATTCTAATTTAGATTTGAAATTTCAAAGGTTCACACAGGATTAAAATTGAATTAACCTCACAATGACTCTGCGGCATATAATCCATCTTAGAGTTTAAAAAACCATCCTAAGAAGGATTAGAATGGATTAAAACCGGTTCTTACGGATCAGATTCAAGGGTTTCTTTGCTCGGCTGGTGTTAACAAGGTGTTGTTAACACTAGCAGTAACACTCCCCCCCTATATATGATCTTATCATTTATATTTCTAGTTGAACTATCTCCTATAGTTATTTATCACTTGATTTTGAATAAATTTTTCCTTTAGTGATAAATTTAGACAGAAAGTAATGCATAATATATTCACTACACGTGGTTTGAAACAACACACTCGCAAGATATTCCAACATTAGAAAAATATGTCCTCGGTACTTAAGATGAGAAATCATCAAAACATCCATTGAGAGGGCTCCATTTTGAAACGCCTGGTTTAATTTAAAATATATATATATATATATATAATATATATACAGTAAATACAATACATCGTTAAGCCTAGGTTTGAAAAGATTCTTGCCGTATTTCGATAAAAATTGGTCCACGCATTTGACAGTTATTGGAGGAACAAAGATCAGAACAGACAAGACAAGACGAAATGCAATGGGAGAATTAAAACAGAACTTCGCTTTGCTCAGTCAATTATTATTAATTCAAATTTACATTTTTATCAGCCCATTATATCCCACGCTCTTGACTCAATGCATCCATTCATTTACACGCCTCTCTGCCCTACCACTAAATTATAATATTTTTTCTGGATTCATAATATTTACAATTTTATCATGGTGCCTATAAATTCATCATTTCATCATTTCATCATTTCTTTTTTCTTTCTACCTCCTCGTCATTTATTCAGATTCACTCCTTCTCCATTATCTAACGGATCTTTGAACTTTTAGTCTGTGTACATTTAATTTATTTTTGGCTTGCGGATTTATTTTGCTCTCTTGATAATTAGTTTACTTAACACTGTGTTTTATTAATATTTTTCTTTTTTTCATATTATTCAGCAAATATTAGGAAAAAGTGGGAATATAGCATGACGGTTCATCAACTATAGATATATTTTAAAACGGACTAAAATTCAGTCAAAATAAATAAATAAATAATATGAAATTTTATTTAAATCAAGGATACCCAAAAAAACTGCCAAGCTAAATGAGATGTGTTTGACTGATACGCGTGGCAGGGTTGGAGGTCACTTATCAGATACTTTCGAAGTGCATAATGGGTTGAAACAAGGAGATGTGATTTCCTCATTAATTTTTAATCATGGTAATGCAAGAGAGTAGGGAAGACTTGACACTAAACGGTATAATGCAGCTATTAGGATAAGCAGATGATTTAGCTTTGTTAATCAATAGTAGGGAAGGTGTTGCAGGAAATGACTAGAAAGGAAAAAAAGTTTAGAAATGAACGCTGAAAAGACCAAGTATATGATCACACATAGAACATATATTATGAACGCTAGTTTAAAGATTGCTGTGAACAACAAACTGTTTTACAGGGTTAATAAGATTTTAATATTTAGGAACAATTTTAATTAAAAATAACGATATTATATTGTAGAGGTGTGCGAAGATTTGAAATTTCGACTTCACTTTGAAACAAACATCAGCTTCGACTTTGCTTCGAAACAAACATAAGATTTGACTTCGTTTCGAAACAAATTCTGGATTCAAAGCTTCGCCAGTAAAAATATTGACAGCAGAAATACTCCATTTATGTTCAATTATTGCCATCCTGATCTGTTTTGTAGTTACAAAATAGTATTTCGATGGGGAAAATCTTATGAAATTTAATTGCATGCTAGGGTAATGTGTACAAGTAAAGTATTGTAAAGCATTCTTTTATTGCCCTGTATTACCTTTGCCATTTTTCCTGTACAATTTTCTCTCAAACCGTTCCATCAGTTCAAGAGGGGTGGTGGTCACCCTCTTAACTTCCCGGGACAACACTACTTCACACACACCATGCTACATCCTGACGTAAGCTACCCGAACTACTTCTTCCCGCGGGAGAAAGCCCTCCGCGACCCGGCCAGGTACGCTCACGGAGGTTTGTGGAAAACACTTGGCGTCCGATGACGTAATATCGGCACACCCTCCCCTCCTCTATATGACAGCAAAATGGAAGAGTTAGTTCGAACGTACTTTAACAAGGCTCACTAATGACAAACTTTCACTTATGTATAATATTATATTACTTAAATTCTAACATTCAATGAATTTATTGATCAATAAATCATAATTACATAACATTTGACGAAAATGAAAACTTACATTCCACTTAGATGACAGCTATACAAGATTACAAACAATAAACATGCAACATATGGGTATGCAACATGAAGCTAACCTATGCAAGCAAATATTTTAACATAGTTAGAGTCTTTACCTAGCACACCACTATTTTAACATATTAATTCCTATAGACAAGGAGTACTCTTTAACCGGACCCAAAATAGTGTAATTTAATAATTATTCTCTCTGTCACCAACAATGTCTCTCTGTCCCTGGCCTGAATATGAAACGAATTGATTGATTTCATTCAAGATTGATATTAAAAATTCTTTTGGTTGTAGCTCAGGAAATTAATTTTGATTTTATCCTTAAATCAGATCTCTCCAAACATTTTTATATGCGGGCCACATAATATATTTTACACGATTAGCGGGCCAATGTAACGCTCACCTGTTCTTCAGGTAGCATTATACTTGACCTGTATGCCTTGACATGTGCAAATAGATCATAAATATAATTTATTTCAACATGCAAATTTAGATTCAAGTCATAATATGGCCAGTCACGTCTGAAAAAAATGCCACTTTCCAAGGCCAGTTAGTGTTTGATAAAAGCGATTGAAGTTGATTATTCTTTGTGAGATATGAATCAATTTATATTTAATAAATTAAATTTATAATAATTATTAGTTAATATATATATATATTTTAATTAACTAACATCTTTCGGGACTTCACTTTTATAACCCTCTGCCGGGAGACTTGGAACCACCTAAAAATCGTCACAGTCAAGCAGTTCTGTTTTAGATATAAGGAATGGCGTCTGCGACGGAAAATGAAAGTTTGCGATTCCGACAACACTCTGGCTTGGTGTCATGAAGGGAAGCACTCTGGCTTGGTGTCATGGAGGGGAGCACTCTGGCTTGGTGTCATGGGGGGGAAGCACTCTGGCTTGGTGTCATGGGGGGAAGCACTCTGGCTTGGTGTCATGAAGGGAAGCACTCTGGCTTGGTGTCATGGAGGGGAGCACTCTGGCTTGGTGTCATGGGAGGAAGCACTCTGGCTTGGTGTCATGGAGGGAAGCACTCTGGCTTGGTGTCATGGAGGGAAGCACTCTGGCTTGGTGTCATGGGGAAGCACTCTGGCTTGGTGTCATGGGGGGAAGAACTCTGGCTTGTGTCATGGGGGAAGCACTCTGGCTTGGTGTCATGGGGGAAGACTCTGGCTTGGTGTCATGGGGGAAGCACTCTGGCTTGGTGTCATGGGGGGAAGCACTCTGGCTTGGTGTCATGGGGGAAGCACTCTGGCTTGGTGTCATGGGTGGAAGCACTCTGGCTTGGTGTCATGGGGTGGAAGCACTCTGCTTGGTGTCATGGGGGGAAGCACTCTGGCTTGGTGTCATGGGGGAAGCACTCTGGCTTGGTGTCATGGGGGGAAGCACTCTGGCTTGGTGTCATGGGGGAAGCACTCTGACTTGGTGTCATGGGGGGAAGCACTCTGCTTGGTGTCATGGGGGAAGCACTCTGGCTGGTGTCATGGGGGAAGCACTCTGCCCTTGTGTGTCATGGGGGAAAGCACTCTGCTTGGTGTCATGGGGGAAGCACTCTGCTTGGTGTCATGGGGGGAAGCACTCTGGCTTGTGTCATGGGGGGAAGCACTCTGGCTTGGTGTCATGGAGGAAGCACTTGGCTTGGTGTCATGGGGGAAGCACTCTGGCTTGGTGTCATGGGGGGAAGCACTCTGCTTGGTGTATGGAGGGAAGCACTCTGGCTTGGTGTCATGGGGGGAAGCACTCTGACTTGGTGTCATGGGGGAAGCACTCTGGCTTGGTGTCATGGGGGAAGACACTCGGCTTGGTGTCATGGGGGAAGCACTCTGGCTTGGTGTCATGGGGAAGCACTCTGCTGGTGTCATGGGGGAAGACTCTGACTTGTGTCATGGGGGGAAGCACTCTGCTTGGTGTCATGGGGGGAAGACTCTGGCTTGTGTCATGGGGGAAGAACTCTGCATGTTCAGGGGGAACATCTGACTTGTTCATGGGGAAAGACTTTGCGGTCATGGAGAAACTTGGCTTGTGCATGAGGAAGACTCAGGCTTGTGTCATGGGTGAGAAGAACTCTGGCTTGTGTCATGGTGGAAGCACCTGATTTTATGGGGAAGACTCTGGACTGGTGTCATGGGGAAGAACTCTGCTTGGTGTCATGGGGGGAAGAACTCGTTGTTGTCATGGGGAAAGAACTCTGGTTGGTGTCATGGGGGAAGAACTTTGTTGTGTCAGGGGGAAGCATCTGACTTGTGCATGGGGGAAGCACTTGGCTTGTGTCATGGGGGAAGCACTTGTTGTGTCATGGGGGAAGCACTCTGGCTTGTGTCTGGGGAAGACTCTGGCTTGTTGTCATGGAGGGAAGCACTCTGGCTTGGTGTCATGGGGGGAAGACTCTGCTTGGTGTCATGGGGGGAAACTCTGACTTGGTGTCATGGGGGGAAGACACTTGACTTGGTGTCATGGGGGGAAGCACTCTGGCTTGGTGTCATGGGAAGCACTCTGGCTTGGTGTCATGGGGGAAGAACTCTGGCTTGGTTGTCATGGGGGAAGACTCTGCTTGGTCATGGAGTAATCACTTGGCTGGTGATGGAGAAGCACTCTGGCTTGGTGTCATGGAGGGAAGCACTCTGGCTTGGTGTCATGGGTGGAAGCACTCTGCTTGGTGTCATGGGGAAGAACTCTGGCTTGTGTCATGGGGGGAAGCACTCTGGCTTGGTGTCATGGGGGAAGAACTCTGGCTTGGTGTCATGGAGGGAAGCACTCTGGCTTGGTGTCATGGGGGAAGCACTCTGGCTTGGTGTCATGGGGAGAAGCACTCTGACTTGGTGTCATGGGGGAACACTCTGCTTGTGTCATGGGGAAGCACTCTGGCTTGGTGTCATGGGGGAAGCACTCTGGCTTGGTGTCATGGGGGAAGCACTCTGGCTTGGTGTCATGGGGGAAGCACTCTGCTTGGTGTCATGGGGGAAGCACTCTGGCTTGGTGTCATGGGGGAAGCACTCTGGCTTGGTGTCATGGAGGGAAGCACTCTGGCTTGGTGTCATGGGGGGAAGCACTCTGCTTGGTGTCATGGGGGAAGCACTCTGGCTTGGTGTCATGGGGGAAGCACTCTGGCTTGGTGTCATGGGGAAGCACTCTGGCTTGGTGTCATGGGGAAGCACTCTGGCTTGTGTCATGGGGAAGCACTCTGGCTTGGTTCATGGGGGGAAGCACTCTGGCTTGGTGTCATGGGGGAAGCACTCTGCTTGTGTCATGGGAAGACTCTGTTGGTGTCATGGGGAAGACTCTGGCTGGTGTCAGGGAACTTGCTTGGTCATGGGGGAAGCACTTGGCTTGGTGTCATGGGGAGACTCTGCTTGGTGTCAGGGGAAGACTCTGGCTTGGTGTCATGGGGAAGACTCTGGCTTGGTGTCATGGGGGAAGACTCTGGTTGTGTCATGGGGGAAGACTCTGGCTTGGTGTCATGGGGGAAGACTCTGGCTTGGTGTCATGGGGGAAGACTTGCTTGTGTCATGGGGGGAAGCACTTGGCTTGGTGTCATGGGGGAAGCACTCTGGCTTGGTGTCATGGGGAAGACTCTGCTTGGTGTCATGGGGGAAGCACTCTGGCTTGGTGTCATGGGAAGATTGCTTGGTTCAGGGAAGACTCTGGCTTGTGTCATGGGGGAAGCACTCTGGCTTGTGTCATGGGGGAAGACTCTGGCTTGGTGTCATGGGGGAAGACTTGGCTTGTGCATGGGAAGACTCTGGTTGGTGTCATGGGGAAACTCTGGCTTGGTGTCTGGGGGAAGCACTCTGGCTTGGTGTCATGGGGAAGACTCTGGCTTGGTGTCATGGGGGAAGAACTCTGGCTTGTGTCATGGGGGAAGACTCTGGCTTGTGTCATGGGGGAAGAACTCTGGCTTGGTGTCATGGGGGAAGACTCTGGCTTGTGTCATGGGGGAAGACTCTGCTTGGTGTCATGGGGAGCACTCTGGCTTGGTGTCATGGGGGAAGCACTCTGGCTTGTGTCAGGGGGAAGAACTCTGGCTGTGTCATGGGGGGGAACTCTGGCTTGGTGTCATGGGGAAGCACTCTGGCTTGGTGTCATGGGGGGAAGCACTCTGGCTTGGTGTCATGGGGGAAGACTCTGGCTTGGTGTCATGGGGAAGCACTTGCTTGGTGTCATGGGGGGAAGACTCTGGCTTGGTGTCATGGGAAGACTCTGCTTGGTGTCATGGGGGAAGACCTGCTTGGTGTCATGGGGGAAGACTCTGCTTGGTGTCATGGGGGAAGACTCTGCTTGGTGTCTGGGGAAGATCTGCTTGGTGTCATGGGGAAGCACTTGGCTGGTTCATGGGAAGACTCTGCTTGGTGTCATGGGGAAGCACTCTGGCTTGTGTCATGGGGGGAAGCACTCTGGCTTGGTGTCATGGGAAGACTCTGGCTTGGTGTCATGGGGGAAGCCTCTGGCTTGTGTCATGGGGGAAGCACTCTGGCTTGGTGTCATGGGGGAAGCACTCTGCTTGGTGTCATGGGGGAAGCACCTGGCTTGGTGTCATGGGGGAAGCACTCTGCTTGGTGTCATGGGGGGAAGCACTCTGGCTTGGTGTCATGGGGGAAGCACTCTGGCTTGGTGTCATGGGGGGAAGCACTCTGGCTTGGTGTCATGGGGGAAGCACTCTGACTTGGTGTCATGGGGGAAGCACTCTGGCTTGGGTGTCATGGGGGGAAGCACTCTGGCTGGTGTCATGGTGGGAAGCACTCTGGCTTGGTGTCATGGGGGAAGCACTCTGACTTGGTGTCATGGGGGGAAGCACTCTGGCTTGGTGTCATGGGGGGAAGCACTCTGGCTTGGTGTCATGGGGGAAGCACTCTGGCTTGGTGTCATGGAGGGAAGCACTTGGCTTGGTGTCATGGGGGAAGCACTCTGGCTTGGTGTCATGGGGGAAGCACTCTGACTTGGTGTCATGGGGGAAGCACTCTGGCTTGGTGTCATGGGGGGAAGCACTCTGGCTTGGTGTCATGGAGGGAAGCACTCTGGCTTGGTGTCATGGAGGGAAGCACTCTGGCTTGGTGTCATGGGTGGAAGCACTCTGGCTTGGTGTCATGGGGGAAGCACTCTGGCTTGGTGTCATGGGTGGAAGCACTCTGGCTTGGTGTCATGGGGGGAAGCACTCTGGCTTGGTGTCATGGGGGAAGCACTCTGGCTTGGTGTCATGGAGGGAAGCAACTCTGTCTTGGTGTCATGGGGGGAAGAACTCTGGCTTGGTGTCATGGGGGGAAGCACTCTGACTTGGTGTCATGGAGGGAAGCACTCTGGCTTGGTGTCATGGGGGGAAGCACTCTGACTTGGTGTCATGGGGGAAGCACTCTGGCTTGGTGTCATGGGGGAAGCACTCTGGCTTGGTGTCATGGGTGGAAGCACTCTGGCTTGGTGTCATGGGGGAAGCACTCTGACTTGGTGTCATGGGGGAAGCACTCTGACTTGGTGTCATGGGGGGAAGACTCTGGCTTGGTGTCATGGGGGGAAGACTCTGGCTTGTTGTCATGGGGGAAGAACTCTGGCTTGGTGTCATGGGGGAAGCACTCTGACTTGGTGTCATGGGGGGAAGCACTTTGGCTTGGTGTCATGGGGGAAGCACTCTGGCTTGGTGTCATGGAGGGAAGCACTCTGGCTTGGTGTCATGGGGGAAGCACTCTGGCTTGGTGTCATGGGTGGAAGCACTCTGACTTGGTGTCATGGGGGGAAGCACTCTGGCTGGTTGGTCATGGGGAGACGCGGATGGGGAAGAACTCTGGCTTGGTGTCATGGGGGAAGAACTCTGGCTTGGTTTGTCATGGGGGAAGAACTCTGGCTTGGTGTCATGGGGGGAAGCACTCTGACTTGGTGTCATGGGGGGAAGCACTCTGCTTGGTGTCATGGGGGGAAGAACTCTGACTTGGTGTCATGGGGGGAAGCACTCTGGCTTGGTGTCATGGGGGAAGCACTCTGGCTTGGTGTCATGGGGGGAAGAACTCTGGCTTGGTTGGTCATGGGGGGAGAAGAACTCTGGCTTGTTGTCATGGGGGAAGAACTCTGGCTTGGTGTCATGGGGGGAAGCACTCTGGCTTGGTGTCATGGGTGGAAGCACTTGGCTTGGTGTCATGGGGGGAAGAACTCTGACTTGGTGTCATGGGGGGAAGCACTCTGACTTGGTGTCATGGGGGGAAGAACTCTGGCTTGTTGTCATGGGGGGAAGCTCTTTGGCTTGGTGTCATGGGTGGAAGCACTCTGACTTGGTGTCATGGGGGGAAGCACTCTGACTTGGTGTCATGGGGGAAGCACTCTGTTGGTGTCATGGGGAGATCTGTTGTGTCATGGGGGGAAGACTCTGGCTTGGTGTCATGGGGGAAGACTCTGGCTTGGTGTCATGGGGGAAGAACTCTGGCTTTTGGTGTCATGGGGGAAGCACTCTGGCTTGGTGTCATGGAGGGAAGCACTCTGGCTTGGTGTCATGGGGGAAGCACTCTGCTTGGTGTCATGGGGGGAAGCACTCTGGCTTGGTGTCATTGGGGGAAGCACTCTGGCATTGGTGTCATGGGGGGAAGACTCTGGCTTGGTGTCATGGGGGAAGCACTCTGGCTTGGTGTCATGGGGGGAAGCACTCTGGCTTGGTGTCATGGGGGGAAGCACTCTGGCTTGGTGTCATGGGGGGAAGCACTCTGGCTTGTGTCATGGGGGGGAAGCACTCTGGCTTGGTGTCATGGGGGAAGCACTCTGCTTGGTGTCATGGAGGGGGTAAGCACTCTGGCTTGGTGTCATGGGGGAAGCACTCTGGCTTGGTGTCATGGAGGGAAGCACTCTGGCTTGGTGTCATGGGGGAAGCACTCTGGCTTGGTGTCATGGGGGGAAGCACTCTGGCTTGTGTCATGGGGGAAGCACTCTGGCTTGGTGTCATGGAGGGAAGCACTCTGGCTTGGTGTCATGGAGGGAAGCACTCTGGCTTGGTGTCATGGAGGGAAGCACTCTGGCTTGGTGTCATGGAGGGAAGCACTCTGGCTTGGTGTCATGGGGGAAGCACTCTGGCTTGGTGTCATGGGAGGAAGCACTCTGGCTTGGTGTCATGGGGGGAAGCACTCTGCTTGTGTCATGGGGAAGCACTCGGTTGGTGTCATGGGGGAAGCACTCTGCTTGGTGTCATGGGGAAGCACTCTGGCTTGGTGGTGACATGGGGGGAAGCACTCTGGCTTGGTGTCATGGAGGGAAGCACTCTGGCTTGGTGTCATGGGGAAGCACTCTGGTGTTCATGGGGGAAGCACTCTGGCTTGTGTGTCATGGGGGAAGCACTCTGGCTTGGTGTCATGGGGGATGGAGGGGAAGACTTGGCTTGGTGTCATGGGAAGCACTCTGGCTTGGTGTCTACATGGGGGAAGGAACATCTGGCTTGGTGTCATGGGAAGCACTTGGCTGGTGTCATGGAGGAGATCGAACTGGTTGTGTCATGGGAACACTCTGGCTTGGTGTCATGGGGGAAGCACTCTGGCTTGGTGTCATGGGGGGAAGCACTTTTGGCTTGGTGTCATGGGGGGAAGCACTCTGGCTTGGTGTCATGGGGGAAGCACTCTGGCTTGGTGTCATTGGGGGAAGCACTCTGCTTGGTGTCATTGGGAGCACTCTGGCTGGTGTCAAGTGGGGGGGGAAGCACTCTGGCTTGGTGTCATGGAGGGAAGCACTCTGGCTTGGTGTCATGGAGGGAAGCACTCTGGCTTGGTGTCATGGAGGGAAGCACTCTGGCTTGTTGTCATGGGGGGAAGCACTCTGGCTTTGTGTCATGGGGCGAAGCACTCTGGCTTGGTGTCATGGATGGAAGCACTCTGGCTTGGTGTCATGGGAGGAAGCACTCTGGCTTGGTGTCATGGGGGGAAGCACTCTGGCTTGGTGTCATGGGGGAAGCACTCTTGCTTGGTGTAATGGAGGGAAGCACTCTGGCTTGGTGTCATGGGGGGAAGCACTCTGGCTTGGTTTCATGGGAGCGGGAAGCACGCGTGAGGACAGAAATTGGACTTGTCAAACAAACTACGTTGTTAAGAAATAACGAAGAGAAACGATTAATTTGTTGTTTGATACAATCTTGGAACGGCCGAATATAATCTTGTGGCCCGTGAGTTGTAGTTTGGATAAACCTGCCTTAAATTTTCGAAAATCACTCTAAATTTTATTTAGAATCTATATATGCTTGAACTGAAGAATTACAATAAATACTTATTTTTTGGTGGGAAAAACATTTATTGCTAGTATATTGATGAGTGTTTTTTTTAATATTTGAAACATTTAAAAAATGAATGTAAGGATTTTGTTTAAAATATATATTTAAGAATGGTTTGAATAGACAAAAAAAAAAGATTAACTTATTTTTCAATGAAAAAAAATTGTTTATGCTGCAGTTTACTGAAGACTGATTAAAAAAAATGGGTGTGTGTACTTATGTACGCGCGTGAGAAGTTATACTTCTTTGGCATCATTAAATAAACTAAAACAATCTTAGATTGATGAATAAGATTTATTGTAGAGAATTAGATATTAGAAATTAATAATAAATATTTAAAATTGAAAATTAATAATTTAATAATATATATAATTATTAAAAATAAAATTTAGAAAATAATTAATATATATGACATAATTTGTACTAAATATTATAATATTCTTAATTTTAAATATTTATTATTGATTATTTAATATTTTAAAAGTAAATGAATAAATTTAATAATAAATTCAAAAATTGAATTTAAGTTTATTCATTTTTTAAATATTTATTATTTTCTTAATTTAATATTCACTTTTCATTTTTATCAAAAAGTTTTCATTAAATTTGTTCATTTATTTTTATAAATATTTATTACTTATTCAATTTAATAATAAATATTAAAAATTAATATTTTAATTCGATGTTCGATTAAAATTTTTATCACAAATTTTTTATTGAATGTTTTATTAATTTTATTTCTTTATTTTGTAAATATTAAATAACCAATAATAAATATTTAACAATAATAATTTAATAATATTTAGTATTAATTATGTTAAATAATAATATTTTAATTTATATCAATAATAACATGTGGATAAATATTATATATATGAAAACAGTGATCAGAGGCGATGAGCGTACCAACATGCGCGACTAACAGAGGTTCTATTTTTATTTTGTTGGTAGCTTTTTTTTTTCGAAACTTAATGAGCGGTTCAGCTTCAACCTGGTACTTTTGTGTTACAGTGATGCGCGCGCATCTTAAAATTTCACTCTCATCATTTTATCATAACGCGCCTAAAGAAGTATAACTTCAAAAAATTGATATATTTTAAAAATGGCTCTAACAATTTGGTTCATGTCTTCTTGCATGGTCTTGCATGCTCTAATCAATATACAAAGTTTTATATACATTTGATTTTCTTAAACAAATATCATAATAAATATCAGTTTTCTGATGACCTTTTTCAAAAGACAGTAAATTTTCTGAAAATAATATAAGCGATGTTCTTCAAAACAGTTTTATGGGGATTATCTTGCATGATTGACAGTAATTTATATTTATTTTTCTAAAATAAATAAATTTAAATTTTAGAAAATATGAAAGATTCTAAAATGGCCTTTATGATAGAGTTCAAAATGAGTATTCGAAAATTTGTTTTCATTACAGATAAGAATATAATTTTATTTTTACAAATAAAATTAATTTGAGGGTTATTTACAGAAAACAGGTTATTAATTATTTTTCTTTGAAAAATGATTTTAACAATGTTATTTAATTCAAAAATATGAAGAGTGTTCATTGCGTTTAGCAAGATGATGGCTTTGTTTATCTGAGGAAAACTATCTTAAGGATAGTTTACTGAAAACCTATTTTTAATTTTGTTCAAAACCATAACCACGCGAACGTTTGTATGATTGTGTCGGACTATCTATTCATCCTGGTAATCGTTGACTTCAATTACGTACTTGATATGAAAAAAAAAATCTAAACGAATTCGCTTAAAAGGTATTTATTCAACTTTTGATTGATGGGATACGCTACAAACACATTATTTGTCAAATGGGATTTCCTCCTCTTCGCTCTTTCCCACTGATAAATTAACATAGAGACAACTGGGTGTTGTCTCTTCTAGAGTCTACTTAGTTTATAAATACTGCGTTGTTGTGTTTGGTTCATAAAACTCACGTAGGGCTAAATATACTAAATATAAATAATTGGAAAATATAAATAGCTTTAATTTATTATTGCTTGTTACTCTACAGTCTGATTTTGATTGGAAGGAAAATTTTGACCTTTTATATATACTTATCTGTAATATTATGTGATCTGTATTTATCACTTATCATAAATAATAATAATAATATGTCTACCTATGAAATTATAATAGTAATAAAATAAAATCTTATCAATGTTCGCGTTTGTTATTTCTATAAGCTACGTTTTACTAACAGATGGGCGTATAATACATTTATCATAGTTCCCCTAAGGTCAGTCACTTTTTGTGGTAGTGACAGTATGGCGTAAACACAATGGTTTCTTTGTGATGTGGAAGGTAATAAGATAAAGCGTCAAACCAAATTTCAACAGCATATTGTTTCATTAAAGGAAAGGGAAACTAAAGATTTCAAAAGCACCCTTGATGAAAAGAGTTAGGGTAGTATCAAAAGTCGTAGTCATAGTAATAGCCAATTTAATTTATTCCATCAGAGGATTTTGTACTATGACCGAGTTAATTGACAATTGTTTCTGTTTTCCAGATTTCAACATCACTTCGTTGGTTCTACTAGAGAAATCACTATCCACCATGCTTATCCCGACGGTAATTTTCGATTTTAGCTCGTTTTCGGTCGTCTCGAATGATCCAAGCTTTTGCCAGAACAATCCCTTTTACGTGCTACCCTGGGCAAACATGAAAACGTCACGTGAGTTGAAAAAGGTGAGGATGGTTCAATGAATGAACATGGGCACGTCACGAGAGTTGAAAAAGGTGAGGATGGTTCAATGGATAGATCTGGGCACGTCACGTGAGTTGAAATATGTGAGAATGATAATGGCTCTGATGAGGAACATGAATAAGTAACGAGTCACTTCGGTGGCCGCAAAGTCTAAGGCATGAGTCTCACTATAGACTGGACTGCCGATGACGGAGATATTGAGTTTTGGATCTCGGTCAAGTGTACTGGGGGTGGTTTTTCCAAAATAGTTTCTTTCTCTCCCTACACGCAAATTCGGGCACACTTCCTATAAATATAACCTGACTAATCCCTAAGACCAATACGCGTAATTAGTATATAAGCATACATAACTAAGGGGTAGTAAGACGTGGTGGTAAGAAAAAAACGTAACGCGGGTTGAAAGAGGGTAAAGTGGCACCATGGGAACCGAAATACTACTAGCAGTTTTTTTAGCACCGCATCTTACTACCCGTTCGGGTTATGCGCTTATATACTAATTACGCTAATGGTTTCTCTAATTATGAAGATAATATTTGTAGAAAGTGTACCCGCATTAGCGTGGAGGGAAAGAGGATAGCCATTTTGTTAAAACCACCCTCAGTATACCCGACCGAGAGTCGATCCTCGATTTCTACAATATTGGCTCTCTAGTCTACCGCAAGAGTTGCGCGTTAGACCTTTGTGGCCACTGATGAAGGTTATTAGCAGTTAGAATAATTAACACGAATATTACTACAGTATTATAGTCAAACACTTTGTATAAATACAATTCATGACATAATAGAAGGGCTAGGGATGTGTAAAGATGCTTAGAGGTAATATAACCTATTATCTTGAAACTATAAATAGCCAGCCTGAGGCTACTGTGTGAGAGGAATGTAGATAGGTACCTGCAAGAAACTATAAATAGCCAGCCTGAGGCTACTGTGTGAGAGGAATGTAGATAGGTACCTGCAAGAAACTATAAATAGCCAGCCTGAGGCTACTGTGTGAGAGGAATGTAGATAGGTACCTGCAAGAAACTATAAATAGCCAGCCTGAGGCTACTGTGTGAGAGGAATGTAGATAGGTACCTGCAAGAAACTATAAATAGCCAGCTTGAGGCTACTGTGTGAGAGGAATGTAGATAGGTACCTGCAAGAAACTAGATATAGCCACCTGAGGCTACTGTGTGACAGGAATGTAGATAGGTACCTGCAAGAAACTAGATTATAGACCAGCCTGAGGCTACTGTGTGAGAGGAATGTAGATAGGTACTGCAAGAAATAGATATAGCCAGCTGAGGCTACTGTGTGAGAGGAATGTAGATAGGTACCTGCAAGAAACTTAATAGCAGCTGAGGCTACTGTGTGAGAGGAATGTAGATGGTACCTGCACAAGAAACTATAAATAGCCAGCCTGAGGCTATTTGTGTAGAGGAATGTAGATAGGTACCTGCAAGAAACTATAAATAGCCAGCCTGAGTACTGTGTGAGAGGAATGTAGATAGTACTGCAGAAACTATAAATAACCAGCTGAGGCTACTGTGTGAGAGGATGTAGATAGGTACTCAAGAAACTAGATAAAACCAGCTGAGTATGTGTGAAGAATGTAGATAGGTACCTGCAAGAAACTATAAATAGCCAGCCTGAGGCTATTGTGTGACCGCATCTTGCAGGGTGAAGGACATGTGGTTTCCAGCAATGATCTTTATGACAAGTTTTGGGTCTTGCTATCATGGCTGTGTTCTGATTGGTTGCAGGGCATAATTTCAAAACCAACAGTTTTTGAAATAAAGAGCGTCACTCGTGGCATTTGGGTGAGAGCTGTTTTCTAGAACGAGCGTGTGTATGCCTCCCGTATGCATAATTAATACATTCTTATATCTCACAGGTAGTGTTTTTCGTGTATAGGTGCGAGTTTCCCACACGTATATATTTGTAATAATAATTAAAATAAAACTATTTTCATTGATTACTATTTGATGACTCGTATTTCCACTATATGATCAACCAAAGTAACGGGCCGAGATTATTATATCTAAATTTCTTGTTAACATATATGTATAAAAATATCGTGTTACAGTACCTTTGGATCTGGAGCCAGAACGTTTGACCATCAGAACAAAGAGGCGATCGTCCGTCTGTCTACGATCTTTGTAAAGCTAGACACCGACATAACCGGCAAATACCGCTACAGTTGTAAAATATACTAAATAATAAAAACAAGTAATAGAATAACCTCCATTGACTGGACTACTTTAATATTAGTTTGGGATTGAATAATTCAATTATCTGTACTTTCCTAGCTCCTGGAATTATTTGTGTAAAGATCAATTATGTGTGTTTATGAAATGGTAACCAAGTAATCCAATACAATATTTACTAAATTAATATTTAAATTTAGATTAAAAAGTTAAAATGCATACCAAACTTCAATTTCAATGTAATATCGATGATATTAAACCGGGAAGCATGTATACTAATAAATCAGTGTCGTTTAGTTTTGCTCACCCCTGATGGGGAGGGCAGGGGTTTAATCCAATCCGGGTAGGCCCTGAAAACAGTTTTTTTTAAACTATTTCCCACCATCCCCCCACGCCAATATAAGTGCATTCGATCGAGCTTGTACCTTCCTTTCTCCTACCCAATTATTATAATTAAAACATAATTTAGGTTGGGCAGTTAATTAGACGTGGCAAGAAATAATTTAAGACCAAAAATACCTACACACTTTTATTTTGTACTGAGTCTTATTTACCCTCCAGGCTATTATCGATATTAATTACATTAATGTTGTCAGAAAGATGATGGTATCTTAGAGAATATGTACCAAAATCTGCTTTTAGGAATAGTTAGACAAATTTTAGGATAAAAGTACTTGAGTACACATGCCCGGTATCCAAACCCCGACTAAATTGCCAGTAATGGAGAGATTCAGGGTTCTAGTGGTGGGGAGTGTGTTTTCCTTAAATAATAATTAAAAAGGAGTGTACACGTCATTAGAACAGAGCATACGCTGATGATGGTGTCTTGAATGTTAATGATTACTTCAAAGTTTAATAAAGTTAAGTGCAAGATTAAAATTAGGGTGAAATGTGAAACATGTGTGAAATGATTCAAAAGTCGATTAGCAAAAGAAGGAAAGGGAAATACCACTTTGGCTACGTAATACAAATGTGTGATGCATCATTTCTGACAACTAGAGGGCTGACGTCATTAAGTATCAACGAGGAGTTATTTCGGAACGAACAGTACACTCTAACATTCACAGGGAGGGTATTTTAGATAATACAAGCATATTCTGGTCTAGCCTGCAGTTTCCTATTTATTAGTTGTTATTTTATAGATATCGATAATATCTATTGAAAGTGATAGCTGTTGATCACATAACATGACGTTTGCATACCTGAACGTAAATATAGTAACTTTTATAACCGTCCGATAAGGGCCTTTCTATTAATATTGGACTGTCACTGACCAATTGAAGTAGTCACCAACTAGGTGTAATAATAATATAACAATATAGTAAATCTAGGGTACATCATTAATAGCCTAGTTTGTGAAAAGATTACCCAGTACTAATGTACCGTTGCCCAGGAGACGCCCGAATGTACTAATCGTACATCCTTTAGAGGAGACTTTTTTCATGTCTCGATTAGATGAGGTGATGGTGATAGTGATTTGAGTATGAGGGTGTGGAACTAGTAGAAACAGTTAAACCTAACTTAAGTCAAAGTTACCAAATCCTGATGAATGTTAAGGTGATTCCTCTTTCGGGAAAAATACCCAAGGTATCAGCTGTGAATCGGGCCCAGGACCCCTAGGCTCTTAGACAGGTGCACTGACCACCACACCACGGGGCTGGTTACTAGATTTGATGAATGGTATACTAAACATTTATACATGGGATGTTATGGGTATAGTTTCAGAGAATAAGTTTGTCACTTTAAGTTAAATAAGTAAAAATAGATTTAAAACAAACATTTATGTTTACAATATTTTTTTAAAAATTATGCTAAAGTTCATTAATAATTAATTATTAAATTTCGAAAAATTAAACGTTTTTCAATATATACGTTTCAATAAATATTAATATATTGCAGGTATCAAAATAATAGTTCATAGCTGAAAATAATTTTGCAGTCTGGTTGAGATAAAATATATTTTGGGAGTAATTTTTTTTAATAAAAGGATTTTGTTTACAACTGTCACCGCCTATTAACACCCAGTCTTGAATTGTCTTGTTTGTAACATTCCTATTCTTATTTTTAGTAATGTTAATCTTAATGTTTGTTAGTAAGTAGGTTATGAATAAGGTTATGGATTATTTTATATCAGCAACCAAAGCCATATTAAATTAATTAATTTATAAGTTAGAAAATAAGTGAAGAAAAGCCACTTTTTATTCCATACTTACATTTATGTTAAAGGGAATAAGGCTTTTTAAATAGGTTTGTAAATTGTAAAAAAAAAAGGTTGGTAGTCTTGCTTCCTCTACTATCTATTTTACTCCATCTTCTCCTTGTCTATCACAGATAACTTCATTCCTAATCTTGTTACTTCTCGTGACAGCTAACATGCTATGTCTATAGATAGGATCTATATTTATGTTTGGTGTTGATAAATTACAAGATAGATCTAGAATAACATTAATTGGTCCATTTAATCGCCATGATCCACAGCTGAGCCAAATGGTCCTAAGCAACAGACCTGCATTATCCTTTGTGAAGGTCGGGGATCGACTTGTACTGGGGGCTAATTTAAATATATAAGTTTTATCCTCAACACGATAATGTAGGTGAATATTCTCTAAGCTTGGTTGAACTATTAACGTGCCTAACCACTGATCTAAAATAACGTAATCAACAGAAAAATGTATAATTTATTAAACTGGGGTTTCCCTTCACATCGTGATTAGGGGACTCCCAGAGTACTGGGTGATATGTCTGTTCTAGAAGTAGTTTATTGTCTATTCACCGTAAGAGAGGGGTTAACTGACAGCAATCAAAAGCTACCATACGCTCATAATTATATCCATTCGCCAAATCATATGATCTGCAAGTCAATGTGGTGATTTGATGACATTTTTGTCAGTCAGAACTTTCACAACAAACCGTTTGTTTTTAAATGTATTTTCCTCTAACAGTTTTTACATATTCTGCTATAGCTGTCAGCTACCTTCATTCCTATGGTAAATGAACTATAGTTAGTAAATACTACACTAATATAATCAGATGCTTCAGAGAATACACACTATATATATATATATATATATATATAGTAAGAAACTAAATATACTCCACCATCCTCAAACTGTACCGTGGTCGCATACTACACCGCCACCACTTAGTTCGCCTGGCTACTCACCCTGTTTTACTGCCCTGTCGGAGAACACATTCGAGGCCGAAGGCGAGCTTTTTCGACCAGTGCGATCCACTCACATAACAAAACAAACTCAATCTAACGTACTGGAAGCACAACCTGTTGTTTCATCATCAAGATCGATGGCAGTGAATAAAGCGCGTGCGCGATCTGATAAACTTGGCTGGCTCTCAATCGTCGTGTACTCGCCCCCCCCCCCCCCCCCCCGTAATCCAAGACCAAGACTTCATTGCGTTCTGCGCAGGCGCCGATGAGGTCTTCTAGTCGCCGATTGGACAATATGATATCGAATTATGGCTATTCATTCCAACCCCCTTTTTTTCCCCTCTGAATTCAAATGAATAAAGGCGAGTGTTTGACATGGGAAAAATCACTCTTTGATGCCACTAGCCGTTAGAGGAACTAATACTCCCAACAATGTAAGTTGACATAATGATGGCAAGCTAGTTAGAGATATTGCATCGTTATATGGTAGACTGTAGGTTATAAATTGATTCTCCAGTATGTAAACAGTTTAGCAGAACTAAATGTAGTACTTTGGATACTTGTTGTACTATGATGTTTTGAGCAGAAGTTTATTACAATTAACTTCCAATATGTTTGTATATCTTATTTCGCAGGTTAACCAAAGTAGGTTTTGGAGAACTAAATTTAGCACATTAGATACTTGTTATACTATGATGTTTTGAGTAGAAGTTTATTACGATTAACTTTCAATATGTTTGTATATCTTATTTCGCAGGTTAACCAAAGTAGGTTTTGGAGAACTAAATTTAGCACATTAGATACTTGTTATACTATGATGTTTTGATTAGAAGTTTATTACAATTAACTTTCAATATGTTTGTATACCTAATTTCGCAGGTTAACCAAAATAGGTTTTGGAGAACTAAATTTAGTTGCTTAGATATTTGTCATATTATATTGTTATGATTAGAAATTTAGGACAATTTACTTTCAATATGTTTATATATCTAATTCCGCAGGTTAAACAAAGTAGGTTTTGGAAAACTAAGTTTAGTAATTTAAATATTTGTCATGCTACATTGTTTTGATTAGAAATTTATTTGAAGTAACTTTCAATATGTTTATATATTAAATTCTGTGGGTTAACAAACGTAGGGTATGCTAGTTTAGGAGAACTAAGTATAGTACTTTAAGTAGTTGTCATGATATATTGTTTTGACTAGTTAATCAGGAGTATCTATGTTTTGATGACCAGAGCGAGTAAGAATGCGCCAAGCCTAAATTCTAAATAATATGTCATATATATATATATATATATTTTTATATTTTACATCTTGTTATATTTTTAAATAAACTGGCCAAGGCTTAGTATCTTGTTATCTCCTGTTTTGTTTTTGCGAGGTCCCTGCCTTATATACAATATATTTAAATAATCAAATAGGGAATATTTACTTAACTTGAGCGGTGGTCAATAAGGATCCCTGTGATTTAACTAAATAAATGCCTAAACCATTTAAGGATGGTTGAGCTGCCCCCACTCTGCTTCACAGGGTTTTATATTTATATTTATATTTATATCTTTTTGATCATTGCACTCATATTGTTGTTTGTTTGTTACAATCCTCGTTCTACGCCATGGATCGGACACCGATGGACACTTCTGAAATACTTGGCTGTAAATCTCAAGTATACAAGCTAAACCGAGAGGCGTTAATTGCGGAGCTCGTGGGCCGAGGGATAGCCGTTAACCCCGAATCCACTGTTCGTGAATTGAGGACCATGCTGTCTCGGGAGTTGGGTGAGAAAAATCCATTATTTTCTGACGTTGATAATAGTGATGTGCCCGGTCAGGTGGTCGGTAGGAATAGAGAGGTCCCTATGACCAGTGTTGAGAGGCAGGCCCCATTAGATCCTGTTGGTAACACATTATCTTCGCTGAACCCACTCTCTAACCATGTTATTGTTCGGTCAGACGGTTCACATGATATTAGGACTCGGTCCAAAGTAGTCAGTGATTGGTTGAATCGCATTCCTGTGTGTGATGGACAGAATAGTTCCGCGTTGTTCGCTTTCCTGCTGGAAGTAAACAAAGCCCATAAATTACGTCTGGTTGAGGACGCGGAAATATTAGTGTTATGTCTGGGGAAAACTTCAGGGTTCTTAACACACCTTATCTCCGAGGGGATAAGTCAGGGGACCCCCTGGGTTACTGTTATGGATAACATATTTGACTCTCTAGTTTCTAGGAGAGAGAGGGAACGTTTATGTTCAGAATTCGTGTACCGTTTCCAACTTCCACACGAGTCTCTTAGGATTTTTATTCTTTCTGTGTCAGAAGCAGCGAGCATCCTCAATTTAAAACTCAGTGAGCGACAAATCGTAGAAATTATTCTAGAGAATGTGTCGCCTCTTACTAGGAGACATTTTGTATTTTCCCAATTGCCGTGTTCCTTTTCAGAGTTGTACTCTCTGGCTTCCAAAATTGAGGGATCACTTTTGGGTGAACGGGAATATTTTGAGAAGCACCCTATTACAGTGTCTAAACCCTCCGCTTCATCAACCCCTTTTTACCAGAAGTCAAAAAACAGCTTTGGTCAGCTTACATATTCTCAGACGCCCCCCGTGATTAATAGACCTTATAATAGCAAACCTACTGGACATCGAGGAGGGAATAATAGTCGCGACCTATCTCGAGTTAGATGTTTTGGTTGTAAGCAATTAGGGCACCTCCGGTACCAATGTCCGGCGGGAAACGTGTGACGTGTAACCTGAGGAGTGGTAAAGTTACACGACGCTTTACTAATATTAATAAACCACTCGAGACCCCTATCCCCATGGTCGAATTTTGTATTGGGTCAAATCACGGTGCCGCTTTAGTCGACACGGGCGCTAACGCATCGTTCATTAATGCTGAGTTTCTGAGTAGCATCCGGGGTAGTAAACTCAAATGTGACGTTCCAATAAATAAGTGTGCTCCCCGTACATTTGTTTTAGGGAATGGAAGTAGCATTATTATTGACAGATTTGTTTATCCGTCTCTCAAAATTAATCGTTTTTCTTGGAAAAGAACGTTATATGTTGTAAGCAAACTAGTATGCGACGTCATATTAGGAATGGACTTTTTGTGGGATACTAGAGGTATCTTAGACTTAGGCTTGGGACATTTAAGTTTTGGGTTTAATTCTCAGATTAAAGTGCCATTGTGTCTATGTTCTAGACCCATGTGGTGTAGTCACTTAGGAAGCGATGAAGATCGCGTTAATACCTTGATTAAGAAGTACTCGGATGTCATAACGCCCGTCTGGGGAAAATGTGACATACTCCCCTATGATATTGTAGTCACGGACGAGATTCCGGTTAGGTCGGGTCCCTATTCATGTAACCCACCCAAAATGAAAATATTTCACGAGTTGATAGAGGACTTAGAACAGAAGGGGGTGATTAGGCCATCTAAATCCCCGTACGCTAGTCCGGCATTTATTATTCCGAGAAAAGGACAAGGACACAGGTTGATTGTAGACTATAGGAAGGTAAATAAAAAAATCCAGTTTGATCCCTACCCCATGCCTAGTGTGGAGAGTGCGTTCCAACACCTAGGGGGCGCTAAAGTGTATAGTCTCATTGACTTGAATGCCAGTTTTTTACAATGCGCTCTCACAGAGCGGTCAAAGAAGTTCACGGCGTTTGTTACCCCTTGGCAATTATACGAATTTAATCGTGTACCGTTGGGCGCTAGTATCGGTGGCCAGGCATTAAGCCGTGTTCTGGATCACATCTTCTCAGACTTAAAATATAAGTTCGTCTTTAATTACCTTGATGACATCTGTGTATACAGTAATTCTCTTGATGAACATCTTGAACATTTAGACATTGTACTGAGCCGTTTGCGTCTGGCGGGTTTGACTGTTAACCCCGACAAGGTCACGTGGGCCAAGCAATCTATCAAGTATCTTGGGTATATTATTTCCAATGGGAATATGCTGGTCGACCCCGAAAGGGTGAAACCCATTGTCGATTACCCACAACCAAAAAACATAAAGGGTGTGATGCGTTTCGTTGGCATGTGCGCTTACTACGCACGCTTTATCCCGCATTTCTCTGAAATTGCTGCCCCTTAAATTACTTAAAGAAAAAAGGTGTCTCATTTGTCTGGGGAGAGGAACAATCACGTGCTTTCAAAACTCTCAAGAGCAAACTGATCAGCCCCGAGGTTTTGCACATGCCCGATTTCACTTGCCCATTCCTTCTTCATGTCGACGCTTCTTCTGTCGCCCTTGGCGCGGTTTTGTCCCAGAGAACTGCGGACGGTGTTCGTCCCGTGGCCTTTGCGAGCAAAACCTTGTCTCAGGCAGAACAGAAATATAGTGCTTTCGAGAAAGAATGTCTGTCATGTGTTGTGGGCGTTGAGAAATTCTCTGACTATCTAGAACAGCGCGAATTCGAACTATACACTGACAACATGGCGTTGTCATGGATGTGGCGACACCCAAAGCAGTTAGGAAAGATCGGGAGGTGGGTGCTACGCCTTTCGAAATACAAATTCAGCACGCATCACGTTCCTGGAAGGGATAACGTGACTGCTGATGCCCTATCTCGGATGGCGGAAGATCTGGAGCCGATTGAGACCCAAAATATTGTACAGCCTTTTAATGTAATTAATTCCATCCCGGAGTCATTCATCTCGATTTGAGATCATCAAGGGAGTGACTCGTGGTGCTTGGAACTAATAGATAAAATAAATAAGGGAGAGGAGGTGGGTCCTTATTCTCTTTACAAAGGACTTCTTGTGATATCTAGTGGGAAAGGGAAAGGAAGGAAGATTGTTTTCCCGACTGTGGTACGCAAAATGTTGTTGCGTTATTTCCATAATTCTATTGTTTGTGGTCATCTGGGTATACTTAAAACTTATCGTAAAATTTCTAGGGAGTTCTTTTGGCCAGGGATGTACAGAGATGTGAAACTGCAAGTTAAGCAGTGTGAAGATTGCCAAAAAGCAAAACCGGCGCAGAACACGAAAGTTGGGCTTCATTCGGCCGATGTGGCTCGACTTCCGTGGGAAAAGGTGTTCGTCGACTATGTTGGCCCCCTGCCCCGATCCTCCTTAGGAAATACTTGTATACTCATTGTGTTGGATGCTTTCTCTAAATTTGTGATTATTTTACCGTTGAGGGACATGAAAGCAAAGACCACTGCTAACGCGCTTGCTAGACGCGTGTGGGCGATATTTGGTGCCCCCCGAAGTTTAGTGAGCGATAATGGGCCCTGTTTTAGGTCTGCCACTTTCAAAGACTTGTGCTTTGGATGGGGCATTAAACACATAACCACCAGCCCCCACTATCCTTGCCCTAACCACGTCGAGCGTTTTAATAGGAATCTTAAGGTGGCCTTAACCATTTTCCACTCGGTTGATCAAGCTAGATGGGATCGTGATATTGAGTTCTTAAATGTCGCATTTAATTCCGCGTTTCATGAGTCAACCAATGCCTCTCCGGCTTCGGTGTTCCTGGGTAGAGAACTCAACCACCGTCTGTTAACGGTATGGGATGTGGACCCCTTGCTGGGCGGGGATGAGAAGTTCTCGCATAAAGATAGGTGCCAAAAGGCCTTCGAAGCTTTAAAAAGGGCCCATAAAAAGGTGGCTGATAGGTATAACCTTGGACGTGCCCCTGTTTCGGTTGCTATTGGAGACCTGGTCCTCAATAAAAGTTATCCACAGAGCTCCGCAATTGACAAAATCTCAGCAAAACTCAGTCCGAAGTGGAATGGTCCATGGCGAATGGAGCGCTTCCTCACCCCTGTAACAGTACTGATTAGTGATGTTGGTGACCCTTCAATCACCAGGCGGGCCCACGTATCTCAAATTAAATCCTGTGGCATCAAAGAGTCCTCATCCCTGGTCCAGGGATGAGTATGTGTGTGAGTCCGTGCTGTAAAAGTGTAAGTGTTAGTATGTAAGTTATTTATCATCTCCGGGAAAGCCCGCAGATTAAGCAACAGAGATAATTACCAGATTTTGTAAACTTAAGATTGTAAGATGGAATCTCCTAGTTGAAGCAATGTTAACTCCAATAAATGGATGATATCCTCGCAGGAGACATCATGATCTGGTATAATTCCAGTGTTATAGCAAAGTAAAATTACTAGAGAAATCTTTACTACAGGTTATATAATGACTGTTTTTTTTTAATTGTGACATTGAATGCTAGGTTAGATTTTTGCTTGCGATTGTAATGCTTTATATTATATCAGGTCGTGTACGGCTAGTGGGGAGATAAAATTCTGGTGGTGTTCGTTGGGTACTCGCTTTGTGTTTATTTGTTCAGTGGGATCCTTCATCCCTCCTTCATTCCTGTCGTCGAGCCAAAGAACAGAAGAGCCCGAAATGCCTTCGGTTTGGTACAGCGCAGTTGCTGGGGTGGCGAGGACAGGCTGAAAGGCGTGGAGCACTTGCCAGATTGACGGAGAGCGGTGTTGACCAGCTGCTGATACTGAGATCAAGGAAGACGTCTCTTGGATCGCTGTGTCAAAAGCTTGGACCACCCGAATTCCTGAGAGCGGAAGAGGCTGCCTCGTGTAGGGGCGGAGGATTTGTACCGTGGTCGCATACTACACCGCCACCACTTAGTTCGCCTGGCTACTCACCCTGTTTTACTGCCCTGTCGGAGAACACATTCGAGGCCGAAGGCGAGCTTTTTCGACCAGTGCGATCCACTCACATAACAAAACAAACTCAATCTAACGTACTGGAAGCACAACCTGTTGTTTCATCATCAAGATCGATGGCAGTGAATAAAGCGCGTGCGCGATCTGATAAACTTGGCTGGCTCTCAATCGTCGTGTACTCGCCCCCCCCCCCCCCCCCCGTAATCCAAGACCAAGACTTCATTGCGTTCTGCGCAGGCGCCGATGAGGTCTTCTAGTCGCCGATTGGACAATATGATATCGAATTATGGCTATTCATTCCAACCCCTTTTTTTCCCCTCTGAATTCAAATGAATAAAGGCGAGTGTTTGACATGGGAAAAATCACTCTTTGATGCCACTAGCCGTTAGAGGAACTAATACTCCCAACAATGTAAGTTGACATAATGATGGCAAGCTAGTTAGAGATATTGCATCGTTATATGGTAGACTGTAGGTTATAAATTGATTCTCCAGTATGTAAACAGTTTAGCAGAACTAAATGTAGTACTTTGGATACTTGTTGTACTATGATGTTTTGAGCAGAAGTTTATTACAATTAACTTCCAATATGTTTGTATATCTTATTTCGCAGGTTAACCAAAGTAGGTTTTGGAGAACTAAATTTAGCACATTAGATACTTGTTATACTATGATGTTTTGAGTAGAAGTTTATTACGATTAACTTTCAATATGTTTGTATATCTTATTTCGCAGGTTAACCAAAGTAGGTTTTGGAGAACTAAATTTAGCACATTAGATACTTGTTATACTATGATGTTTTGATTAGAAGTTTATTACAATTAACTTTCAATATGTTTGTATACCTAATTTCGCAGGTTAACCAAAATAGGTTTTGGAGAACTAAATTTAGTTGCTTAGATATTTGTCATATTATATTGTTATGATTAGAAATTTAGGACAATTTACTTTCAATATGTTTATATATCTAATTCCGCAGGTTAAACAAAGTAGGTTTTGGAAAACTAAGTTTAGTAATTTAAATATTTGTCATGCTACATTGTTTTGATTAGAAATTTATTTGAAGTAACTTTCAATATGTTTATATATTAAATTCTGTGGGTTAACAAACGTAGGGTATGCTAGTTTAGGAGAACTAAGTATAGTACTTTAAGTAGTTGTCATGATATATTGTTTTGACTAGTTAATCAGGAGTATCTATGTTTTGATGACCAGAGCGAGTAAGAATGCGCCAAGCCTAAATTCTAAATACTATGTCATATATATATATATATTTTTATATTTTACATCTTGTTATATTTTTAAATAAACTGGCCAAGGCTTAGTATCTTGTTATCTCCTGTTTTGTTTTTGCGAGGTCCCTGCCTTATATACAATATATTTAAATAATCAAATAGGGAATATTTACTTAACTTGAGCGGTGGTCAATAAGGATCCCTGTGATCTAACTAAATAAATGCCTAAACCATTTAAGGATGGTTGAAAACCTTAAGGTGGGGATGTAGGAAACGCGAGATAAGACCTGTTTTTTTGCAGTTTTATATCAAAACGTTTGTTTTGGTCAAAATCATAAGAATATTACTTTAGTACTAATATGTAGATTAATTTTCTACATCTGATGTACTCAACAGTTTATGAATATCTGTCAAGTGTATCCTGGAATTTAATGACATTTTTCTCTTCATTTACAATGGTTCTCGTCTAATGCCGCTATGCTCATAACATATATTCATCAGCTGTTAATATCACCATGTGAACAGGGGCAGATACAGATCATTATCATAGGGGGGTCATAATTATAAATAACATAGTTACTTACAATGTTATATTTCTGTTTAAAGCCATTTAATAATTTCTCAATTTCTCATTAATATTTGATCTCATGGATCTTTTAAATTGTTATAATACTCTTCAATTTTTTAAAATAAGATAATTTGTATAAACTATTTGGAGTGGTCCTTATTCAACAATTTTTTTTTTAAATGGTTCAATCTAGAAGTTATGAGGTGTTTTTGCCTTGATTAAAAAAAATAGATTCCTTTATGAATCATAAGCCACCATTTAAAGTGTTCCTTACCTAGAAATTTTTGAAATTTTGATGCCCCTCGAAGCAATTTAGAGTGATCCTCACCTTAATTTTTTAGGATGTTTATATACCTCCAGAAGATAATCTTTTACGTGGTCTTCCACCGACAAAATTTTGAAAAATGAATTATTTCAGAAACTAGAATATTTGGGGTGGTCCTCACCTGAAAATTCTTCAAAATGACATGAATCTAGAAGCTATTTATAGCTTTATTTCCCTGACTTTTTCTGCCAGCTAGATGTCCCTAGTCTAGTAGTCATTTAAAGTGGTCTTCTGTAACCAATTTTTGACAACAGAATGCATCTAGACGTGTTTTATCTTTGATTTAAAGCCATATTTTAGCTTCATATTCGATATCAGAGGATTTGAAATATATCTAGGTGGGGAATTTATTACAAGAAGGGGTAAATTATTTCCAGTGGGGCCGAGACCCCATATTTCTACTGCTCCTTCTATCCACACATACTCTATATTCGTTGTTCGTAGATGAATTGCTCTCAGGCGATTATTAGTCTTTTTTGATGTGTGGTAGGTTACCGTCTCTATGTGAAACACTGTTTGTAACTCGCTATGCACGACAAATATGCATACATGAAAACAATCTTTTTGAATAAACTTGGACGAATAACACATGTGAAACCGGCTACAGAGGTGTCTGCGCGTAAAAAGACAAAAAATTGTATAATTTATCTGTGTTATAATTTTCTTTCTAAAATTTTAACTTTAATTTTTTTGTTGTATTAATTTTCTAACTTTCACAGGGGGGTCAACTGACCCTTTGATCCCCCTCTCCCCCTTTGAATCCGTGCCTGCATGTGAGATAAGTAAATCATATATTTCCACTGGAGCATATTTTTTTTTAGTTTGGGAAAAAATATGTTTCGTTATAACAATTTAAAAAACACTGCCCTTAACTCGTGCTGCCTACATCCTCCCTTAACCTTATATTAAACTGATAACTACCCGAAACGGGGGTCACATGCTATAAAGTTTTGTTTATCATTGACCCCAGAAGTAGTTTTTATACTAGATAGTAGTTTAGTAGAAAATAATATTGGCACAGGTTGGATAGTAATCCATTCTCCTCTTTCCTCAACAATTGCACCTACAGAAGCCTCAGCCTCGTTCTCTAGATGGAGTATCTTCACTTTTAGGGGCAGTATATTTAATTTCAACAGTCATTAATATTCATTCTATTGGATGGCATCACTGTTTAGATACCGGATAGGTGTACTACGTTTTTAAAAATAATAATGTTACATTATATTTCCATACAAACTCAGTTACATATGATCTATATTACCATCTCTAAATTTATATACTATTAGTATAGTTAAATTGTGTACAACTCGGGTGGGTAGGAAATGTGGAGGAACATAACTTCGATCATCTCCTTTCTGTTAAACACGGAATTTACACTAAAAATTATGTGATATGTTTCAATGATTAGTATTATATCTGTACATAAACATTATTTAGCTTACTCAGCTCTACTTCAGCCAACCTTATCATTCTCTTCCTTGTATTGTAATCTTCATCACTTCACACTTCGCCGTGCTAAAATTCATTCCATATTCTCTCCCTTCCTCATTCCATTTTGGCAACGGTTCCTGTACTTCTGCTTCATTCTCCCCCCTTGCGAATAATTCATCAGCAAGCATTATGGATTTAATTCTTTCCTCCCCGAAAAATAAATAATAACAAAAATAATGATGGAGATGACGTGTGTAGGAAAAATACCACAAGGGAGAGCAACAAACAGATGGGAGGCGCAGATGACAGAAAGTGTGCAAGTGAGAGGAGAATAGTATAGGTGATTAAAGAAGAAGAATATTGTAAAGATGGAGGAAGATGGATACATTTTACCAAAATGAGCCGGCCAAAGGTTGGAAACAGTTAATAATGATGACAATAAAATAAATAAATAAATCCCGGGAGATTTTATTAGGTACCAGTAAAGTTTAAAGAGGTTGGTCGAAAGTGTAGTAATCAAAATGTCCTTTGTTCGAGTACCATTGATACTTTATAGCTCTGTTCCATAATCTATTATTCAAGTTGTCGGCGCGATACCGACTGTCCGACCAGCTATGGAGCGTGTTCCTCGATGAACAGATCACCATCCAAGAGTTCTTTGCCGATGTTGCCATCCCTTTCGACTGTCTGCTACTGGCGGTGGAGGCCCGCCAGTCCGTGACACGGCTGACGGAGGTGTACAGAATAGCGCCGGGACTCCCCTTAAGGACCAACCACTTTGGCTCCAGAGGGGCCGACGGGAGGATGGCTTACAGCACATTGTCTTTCTACGAGAGGAGATCTGACCTTCAGGGTATCACTATCCAAGGATCAAGCTACAAGGTGAGAGCACGAATACACCCTTTATTACTGATTACTGGCACAGGAATAAATGTGATTCTAGTCTCAAGGGCGTTTCCTCAGTAAGTGTCACAAGGGCCCTACTGCCACAGGAATCAATGCGATTCTAGTCTCAAGGGCGTTTCCTCAGTAAGTGTCACAAGGGCCCTACTGCCACAGGAATCAATGCGATTCTAGTCTCAAGGGCGTTTCCTCAGTAAGTGTCACAAGGGTCCTACTGGCACAGGAAGCGATGTGATTCTAGTCTCAAGGGCGTTTCCTCAGTAAGTGTCACAAGGGTCCTACTGGCACAGGAAGCGATGTGGTGCTATTATCAATGAACGTTTAAGAGTGGATTAACAGTGAAATAAGGTAGAGGACTAACCTATAACTAGAAATTTTATCTAAAACTAGTTTTCATCGTCCATAATTTGACAACATCTAAATGGGATAGTTGAAATGATTTATTCATCCTAAAAATCTTATTTTTTCAATTTTGGTAGTGTATTTTAAACTATAATAGAAATGATTAATTGGTCTCTATTTCAAGTTCGATTTTTATCTCAATTACACGTTTTATTTTTAAGTAGATTACGACAAACCTCACCACGACGCGACGCCTGGTTCGAGCTGTATAACCAAAGTTTGCTGTTATCGTTGATACGGACTCTCAAGTGCTACTTACACGTTTGATTCAATTATGGTGTTAATACAACTACTCACAGTTAATATATCGGGTCCTTTACTCGATTGATTTTGACCTATTTATACATTAAATTTGACCTGCGACTCGCATCGGTGGCCGCATTATTCTAAGACTTTCGATTCGCACGGCACTTATTTGCCTTTGACAGGGATACATGGGTTCGAATTCCCACTGTGGGCCCTCTATATGTTTTTACACGCGTAGTTCATCTCTGTATGATTCTCATCTTCTATAGACTAATGTGTGTGAACATCCTATAAACTGTATTCCTCATCCTTAAACCTTAAATTAAGCCACTAATCCTTTGTGATAGAACGTACAAATTAAACAAATTAGAATCTTAAGCATTTTTAAACGGGCTCGTTTCCCGGAAGAGATAATCATATAAGAAAAAATATTTGTTTTCTCTATTTTGTGTATTAAGGTAAAACCATCAAATAAAAATTAGCAATATAATTTAGAGGTATTTTGATTAAGAATCACGAGTAATGATTAAAAGGATAATAAGACGCTGTGAAGTTTAAACATTTTAATTGAGTAAGCTGGATTATTAAAGTTTGATCCCTGATTATGTGAACTCGGTAAAGTTTTTCCCTAAAATTTTGTGTATTATCCCTCCACTATATTAAGATATAACTTATCCTTGAAAATACTTCCAACAACTCTTTCTTCTATAAATATGGATTAAGAGTTTATTATACCAAAAACTAAAATCAACTAGTTCTAATATATATTCATTTAATAAAGAGTTTGTTTGTCCTGAGCAATGTGTGATATCGTCCGCACACATTGGTCCGAAATTTTAAAAATTAGTAACCGGAATTCTAGAATTTGGATTTGATTTTTAAAATTAATTAAAAAAAAAAAGTTAGTGACTATGTTGACTTCGAAAGATTTGTTTAATACATTTCATACATTTGTGCAATGCGGGATGTGGTAGGCCCTGTGTACGAAAATGTGTGCATGGATGCTGAATTTTAAAATTTTGGTTAAATTTACATTTCTACTCTTTTAACCTTCTCACCCTTTATTCCCTTTTCACCCCCTTTAATATTTCTAACCTTTTTTACTTTGGAAACTTTTTACACTTTTTTAAATATGTTTGGTTCCTTTTGATTCTATACCATATTTACTATATTAAATTTACTTTTTACCCTTTTTACTCTTTTTGCCCTATTAAACATGTTTACCCATTTTGCTATTTTACTCTTTTTTGAACTTTTTACCACTTTTGCCATTTCTCTCCTTTTGGAATTTTTGCCATTTTCCCTCCATTTTCTTTTTCACCCTTAATTATTATCATTATTATTATTATTATTAGCACCACGTCTTACTACCCGTTCGGGTTATACGAACTTACGCTAATGTGTAATGGTAGGGTGATTGTGAGATGAAATGAAGGACCTACAGTTTAACGTGGAATCCGAACCACGGTGGAGGCCTGGCATTCCCCACATTCACAAGATGTCTTGTCAGAGGTGAAGGAAGGGTTTGATAATCAGATAAATCTGTGCCGGGACCGAGGATTGAACCCCGGCCGCCAGCATAGAAGTCTGACACCTTACCCTAGACCACCAGGTCACCTTCACCCTTAATTCCTTTTAAATAATATATAACCTTTTAATACTTTAAATATTTTTTACAAATGTAAGCCCATTTTAGGTACCCTTTCTATCCATTTTCTTAAAAATAATTTTTGAATAAATATACTTTATACCCATCATGCCCCATTTGCTCTTTTTGCCTTTACTGAACATTTTTCCCCATTTATACCTTTTAACTTCTTTACTCCTCTTAGGCTTAAATATTTTTCATGGGATAAGCCGGGAAAAAAGTTGTAAAAAGTTTAATGAAGGCAGAAAAGGTAAAAAGGCCCAAAGTAAATATAGCAGTAATATATGAAAAAATAGCAAAGAAAATGGAAAAATTTGTAAAAAGTATTATATTATTATTATTATTAGCACCGCGTCTTACTACCCGTTCGGGTTATACGCACTTACGCTAATGTGTAATGGTAGGGTGATTGTGAGATGAAATGAAGGACCTACCGTTTAACGTGGAATCCGAACCACGGTGGCGACCTGGCATTCCACACATTCACAAGATATCTTGTCAGAGGTGTAGGAAGGGTTTGGAAATCAGATAAATCTGTGCCGGGACCGAGGATCGAACCCCGGCCGCCAGCACAGAAGTCTGACACCTTACCCCTAGACCACCAGGTCACCCAAAAAGTATTAAAACTATTAAAGGGTAAAAAGGGCAAAAAGGGAAATAACAGCAATAAGTGTAATAAGGCCAAATATACCGAAGAGGTAAAAGTGGCGAAATGGCAATAAGGCTGAAAAGAGTAAAATTGCAAAAAGAGCGTAAAGTACAAAAATGGCAAAAGTAGTAAATATGGCAAAAGTAGTAAATATGAAATAAAAGGAAATCTAATGAAAAAATGGTATAAAAGTTAATAATGGTGAAAGAGAAAAAGAAAAAAAGGTCAACAGGTTGAAAAAAGGTTTTAAAGGGTAAAAAGGGTGAAATGAGTGAATAGGGTAAAAACGTTAATTGGCTTATATTTGGTAAATGTGTTAAATAGGATAAACAAAGTAAATAGAGTAAACGGGTGAACAGGTAAACGATTTAAAAGGAGTAAATAGAGTAAATGGAGCAAAATGCTTAAACGTGTGGGTAAAATGTTTAAACGTCGTAGGGGGGATGGAAAAAAGTATGCTAAAACTATTTTGACAGGAACTTTTTGTAGCTTTTTTAATCCTTTAATCTTAAAATGATAGCCTTTATGGCCTTTCAATCCTTTTTTTTTTTACAATTTTCAGCCTTCATACTCTTTGTTTTATATTTTAATTAGATTTACGGTTTACCCTTTTTCCCTTTTTACACCTTTTTAGACTTTTTACTCTAAAATACCTCTCCCGGTTAACGCTGAATACTTCAATGCTAGTAATTTATAATTCCAGTTATTTTATTTCTTACGACAATAATTATTCATTTTTAGCATTATACACCCTGTTCTGGCGTTGAGGGTTGAAAGCGCTATATTACTTAATTATTAGTTTGGAAACTGGCTGGATGTGATCCTGCACTGAGAGTATCCCAATAATTGCATGTTTCGTGAGATACCAAACTTACTATCATCAGGAGGTGTCAGGGGCTAATCACCCAGTCACTTAAATTCCACAACACGCAAGTCCTATCCTTATATTATAATGCATTCAGACATTCCATAGCCGTGGAGATCACAGCATTTCTATAAGTCAATTTGTTCACCAACTATTCTTTTACCGCGTTAAGACAAAATATTCAACCCCGTCTGGGTTTTAAAACAAAGTTTATCAGATATTGTAGAATATATATTGAAACACACCTATTTTCGTCGGAAGAGCCTTATTTGACAGCAGCTGGAAAAACTAGAACTACTTCTACGTAAATAATAATATTTAGCACCGCGTCTTACTACCCGTTCGGGTTATACGCTTTTAAGTACTAATTACGCTAATGGATTAGGAATTGGGACGGTTTAATTAGAGGAAGTGAACCCGCATTTGCGTGGAGGGAGAGTAGGAAAACCATTTAGGAAAAACCACCCCCAGCTCACCCGAACGAGATTCGAACCTCGATCTACCCGTCCTCAGCAGTCGAGCTCAACACGACAAGCGCGTTAGCCAACTACGCCACCGAGGGGGTTTCTACGTAAAACACATGCGTTCAGTCATGATATTAGAAGGTCATTTTTAATAGATATTATTAATAACTAATAAAATAATAGTAATAATAATAATCTAGTAAATGTTATCATTATTGCTGACCACAAAAATTGTGTTTGTATTTTATAAAATAATTCTCCCAAGAAAATTGAATTTCGTGTCTGAAACCTGCAGTTTGTTTAAATGTCAGTTTCTCAATCATAACTTACAAATTAATTAGTTGGGAAATTAAGGTATTATTTTCAAGGTAATTAATTTGGTTGGACTCATGCTTATCCCCTCTTAATCCTCCCATCACCTTCCTCACAACACTTTAAGAAACGGTATATTTTGTTCTAATGTGCTTGTTGTCAAATCACACGTATATACGACTGGAATATTTAAAATAATGAGAATGATAAAGATTAGAGTAAATGTACGTACATTTGTGTGGAGTAAGAGTAGTAAACCATTAAGGAAAAAATAACTTATTACTTTCAGATGGTATTATAATCCAGACATACCTGTTACAGGAAAACCCATTCGTTTGAGACCAACGAAATTTCCACATGCCCAGCTGGTAGGTTCTGATTTGTATTTTAATCTAATAATAAAAATATATATTTATATTTTTTTTTCAGGCATCGCTGGTGGAAAGTGAAAACAGACATCTATATGCTGTTAATGCTTTTCTTGGAAAGATTTTCTCTGCATTGCAAGTACGAATGAATTTCAAGTAAGTCAAAAGACACATACATTATACTACAAACTAACCAGCTCTGTGGTGTAGTGGTCAGTGTACCTGGCTTCAAGCCTAGGAGTCCCAGGATTGATTCCCGGCTGGTAGCTTGGATATTTGTCCGGTAACGAGAATTATCCCATTGGTTACTAAAGTTTGGTTTTTAGGCTTAAGTTAAGTATAATGTTTTCCCACTGGTTCCACACCCTCATACTACTATCAATATAACAATCAACTCATCTTATCGGAACACTGTACTATTAGAACATGTGGGCGTCCCTTGGTATGATCTTTCCACAAACTGGACTACAAATGATGTAGCATAGACGCGCCATATTATTATTATTATTATATTGTTATTATTACTATACCACAAGTTTTTTACATCCATGAATGTTTCCAGCCTATGGTCAGTTCTTTATCCAAGCCATATATTATCCACTAGCGGCTTGCTATGTCGGTCCTTCATATGTCTTATATTCTAACTTAATACTAGATCAGACACATCATCCAACCCCCGACCATTAATTCATCACTGTGAAAGGATAAACCCACATTTCACCAATGATACATTTTCAACCATGGAGGGAAACGAACCCGCTACCAACTGAGCTAAGGTGTTGGATCCATACAACAAGCTAAAATATAATATCAAATATAAAGTACGTGCTACTTCTACACGATAGTTTAGTGATCATACAATTTCAGTGATATTCATTATAGTTGTATTGAGGAGGAATATGAATTTATAAAATAATGAACGTACTTAGAAGTTATATATAATTAAATTAATTATTATAACTTCTTGATCAATTAAATAAGGATAAAAATAAAATACATACCATGCAAGATAATTTATTTAAGGCAAAAGCCTAACTATCATAAATTATGAAGTCAATTAATTATTATTATTATTAGCACCACGTCTTACTACCCGTTCGGGTTATACGCACTTACGTTTAATGTGTAATGGTAGGGTGATTGTGAGATGAAATGAAGGACCTACAGTTTAACGTGGAATCCGAACCACGATGGAGGCCTGGCATTCCCCACATTCACAAGATGTAAGTCAATTAAAAAAGGTACAATAGCGTTTTTAAAAATCATCAGTGAGATTGTTACAATGATACTGTTCTGAAATTATTAAATTAGCAGAAAATAAGTAAGAATAAAACTCTGTGTTGAGAAAATATGTTAGTAATAGCAGGTTAAAGGATTGGCTGATAAACAAATGACAGTAGAAAAATTGGTAAATTGACTATATTAAAGCTATATCTTAAAAACGTTAACAAAGACAATAAATTTGAATGAATTTGAATAAAAATATTTAAAAGTTGTATGAAAGTTGTGACTGCTCAAAGGTAAAAGGTAAATTTGTTTGTTATTAAATGAATATTATAGATACTAGTACATTTTTTGAAAACAAGTTAAAAAAGGAACCCATGTTTTGTAATAGTTAAAATATTCCAAGCAATGACAGTATAAAAATGATTAATAATAATTTCCTGCACGTAAATCTATTGCATTGTGTTAATATCTGGAATAACATCCTTGTCCCAATTTGAAGGTAAGCTTGATAGTTTGGGTGCTTTCCTAATATTAACTTTGTATAAATTTAACTTTAAATTTTTTATTTTTATAACTTAATCTTTAAATGCCGTTTTTGTTTAATATCTCTTCATATACTAATATTTAGTTAGTTTTTTTTATCATAAATTACATATTTATTAATTTTATACTGGTTTTGTCTCAAACCTTATAATGGCGTAATCTTCGAAACATGTCACCCAGCCAAGATTAGAATCACTATATAAAGATACGAATTGAAAAACCATACAGATAAAGAACGTCACTTTAATACACACTTTTCAAAACATCAAATTTCATTTTTTGGCATACTGCTCTCATATTAACCAATTTGTACTTATATTATCCAGTTTTATTTAGATATTTATAAACAGATTAAGTATAACCTGGATGACACACATCCATTGATTTCCATTAAGTCTCATAAATTAATCTATTATCTCGATATGTAACACAGGAAATTTTATAAACAATTTACTTGATTAACAAGTTTGTACCATTAGATTGTTTATACATATTTTAATAATTTTTGAGAGAAGTTTCTTGTTATATCATAACTTTCATTTTAATATGTTTCATGTTGATATTTTACACTGTTACTTGTCTTTTTTACATATGTAAGGTGCATGAATAACAACCTAGTTAAACCGTTGAATCTACTTATACACAAGTGTATACTTTCAACGGTTTAACTAATAAACCTTTCTATTAATCATTTTTATACTGTCACTGCTTGGAATATTTAAACTATTACAGAACATGGGTTCCCTTTTTAACTTGTTTTCAAAAAATGTACTAGTATATATAATATTCATTTGATAACATACAAATTTACCTTTTACCTTTGATAAGTGAAACCTTTCATACAACTTTTAAATATTTTTATTAAAAGTTATTCAAATTTATTAATTGTCTTTGTTAACGTTTTTAAGATATAACTCCAATATAGTCAATTTACCAATTTTTCTGCTGTCATTTGTTTATCAGCCAATCCTATAACCTGCTATTACTTAAAATATTTTTTCAACACAGAATTTTATTCTTTCCTTGTTTTCTGCTAATTTAATAATTTCTGAACATTATCAATGTAACAATCTCACAGATGATTTTTAAAAACGCTATTGTACAGGTTTTAATTGACTTCATAATTTATGATAGTTAGGATCTTTGCCTTAAATAAACTATCTTGCATGTTATGTATTTTATTTTTTATCTTGATTTAATTGAACAAGAAGTTATATCGATCAATTTAAGTATTTTTAACATCTAAGTACGTTCCTTATGTTATAAAGATCATATAAATAGTTACATGGCCTAAGGCATCAGTTTCACGATAGAATGGATTTACAGTGATTGGAGGTCAAAGCTCTAATCTTGGCTGGGTGTGCTGTAGTGTTGTTATTCTGCATGTGATGTTTCATTTTGGTTTTACCAACTCTTCTCAACGTTAATACGGATACAATTCCGTTAAACTAACCTCCTCATAACAATCCTTTATATTACACTGTTTAGAGTAGCAGTTTTAATTGAACTAATACATAATTTAATGGCTGAATGGTCTAAGGTGTCACTCCCATGTTAGATTAACCCGCTGAGGACGGGGAGATTGGGTTTTCAATCCCGGTCTGGTTTACTGAGGGTGATTTTTTTAAATGGCTTCACGCTCTTCTTCCACGCAAATGCTGGTACATTACCACTAAAAATCTTCCTTCCTGATCCCTACACTTTTAGAGTAACTGTAACATAGGCGTATAGCTTGAACAGGTAGTAAGACGTGGTGATCAAAAATAAGTGGTATTATTAAAGAGACAAAGTATCCATCTCCCGTTGAGGGCAAGGTCTATTAGGTAACTGGTAGCCGATACTACAGTCTAATTTTCATAAAAAGGCTTTTTAGAAAATACAAACATATTTTGGTGCACTCAGCATTGATAACATTTTATTATGATTACAAGTATTGATAAATATATCAAAGGTGATAGCTGAATATAATATGATTTTACGCACGAATACGTTATAAGAGATTTACTAACTTTTATAGCTCTCAGATAAGATCATTATTATGAAAATTGGACTATCAAAGTAGTAACAATAGTAAAATTAACCTAATAAATAAACTATTATTTTTTTAATACAAACGGTACGTTTCATTCCCATATATATCACGTGCATCAAGTTGGCCCGCCACTGTTTCCAATCGGTTGAAATTTATATAGTTCTTAGTGCTACGTTTGTGCTCATATGTGCCCGAAGCTCAACATTTGTGCTATTAAATTACTCAAAATATAACGATTTTAATGTGGCGGGCCAACTTGATTTCAAGCTGGCCCGCCACATTTTTTAAAACATCCCATCTGGATTTTGATTAGAAAATTTCTTAGTGCTCCATTTGTGCTGATATGTGCCCGAAATTCAGCTTTTGTGCATTAAATTACGCCCGTGGTAACGATTTTAATGTGGCGGGCCAGCTTGATGCTCAAGTTGGCCCGCCACATTTTCGAAATAGAGATTTTCTTGTGCCATTCGTTAGTGCTCCATTTGTGCTGATATGTGCCCGAAATTCAGCTTTTGTGCCATTAAATTACGCCCATGGTAACGATTTTAATGTGGTGGGCCAGCTTGATGTTCAAGTTAGCCCGCCACATTTTCGAAATAAAGATTTTCTTGTGCCATTCGTTAGTGCTCCATTTGTGCTGATATGTGCCCGAAATTCAGCTTTTGTGCCATTAAATTACGCCCGTGGTAACGATTTTAATGTGGCGGGCCAGCTTGATGTTCAAGTTGGCCCGCCACATTTTCGAAATAGAGATTTTCTTATGCCATTCGTTAGTGCTCCATTTGTGCTGATATGTGCCCGAAATTCGGCTTTTGTGCTATTAAATTACGATTGTTACAACGATTTTAAGTGTGATACTCATTGTTGCGAGGTGGAGCCATGCTTGGTAGCAAACCGAGGGGAAGATAGCTTGTGCGTCCATTGAAGCGAAGCAAAGAAGCTAACACTGCACAACTGGAGCACAATAATTGGCTGTGTAAGCCTAAAATTGAACATTTTTTTTGTAGAATGAGGCGATCAACAAGTAAGGATCACAGTTTACTAAGCTAATATTTCATATCGGTCTCTTAACATTTATTTTACAAACTAAAACTAATTAAGAAATTATGTCTCGAATTTGTTTGACTAGCCCAAGTTTCTAAAGTATCACAATGGAGACAGTGGAGATATTTTAAAATGGGTAATTACTAGGACCAGGAACTTATTTACTTGAAATCCAAGAAATATGTATTTAATGTGTGCTTAAAATTGATAAAATGTTTGATCACATTTATTAAAAGATGTATTATTTGTTTATAAAGCAATAAATATAACCTTATAAATAAATATAAAACTACTAAAATTTGGTATAAAATACAAACAAATGACAATTTGAGCATTCTGCTGAATAATCGCCCCTTATCATAAATGCTAGTGAAAAGAAGATGTATTCTCAAGAAGAAAGGATAAAACCAAATTAGGCAATCCACGTGCAAAGGACTTAGGTAATGAGACAATTTAGATTATTGTATATTATTGATTCATTGAGTCAAAAATATCAACTATTCCTTCCAAAGTAGCCTAGATAATATACATATATGTGTATAATCCAAACTGGTAGCAATACATAATGCTAAAAAAAGCCATATTGTCTTGGCATCTATATTGTTGGCTATCAAAAATCTAAATTAAATGTTATCATTTGTAGGCCTACTAATATTAGAAAAATATGTGTTTATGATCTAAAACATATTAAAATGTATATAACAACAACAATAACATTCATAAATATTCTACTAAAAATCACACAATTTGCGAAGAAAAATGCATGGATAGAGGTGTGAAAAATACGTTTTAAATAATTAATTAAATATAGATCTGAGCCCAGTAAATACAAAACTACCCGCCTCGGTGGCGCAGTTGGCTAACGCGCTTGTCGTGTTGAGCTCGACTGCTGAGGACGGGGAGATCGAGGTTCGAATCTCGGTCGGGTGAACTGGGGGGGGCGGGGTTTCCTAAATGGCTTTCCACTCTCCCTCCACGCAAATGCGGGTTCACTTACTCTACTTCAACCTTCCCAATTTCTAATCCATTAGAGTAATTAGTACCTAAGCGTATAACCCGAACGGGTAGTAAGACGCGGCGCTAAATTTAAAAAAATTACATAATTATAAATGTAATGTATATTTTGTCCTGAATGCTTATAAGATATTAGTTATTACTTATGAACTATGAAAATTAATACAGTTTATTAATAATAACAGCACAAAGAGTTAATTAATTATTTAATTTAAGGCGATCAACATTTTCAGCGATCTAGTTCAGTGGCCTAAAACTCGCGGGCCACATGCGGCCCTTCACCAATTGTTTTGTAACCCGCATAAAGGATTACAAAATAAAAATAAATTACCCTTTTTTCAAGTATGTTGCAATGTAGTAAATATAATATAAACATAGTAATGCTTTGCTAAGCCATTGTTTTATAAGTAACAAGTTTATTTACGAATAGAGCATCAGTATTAAGCCTACCTATTGTTACCTTAGATTTACATTTTAAAAAAAGTTCAGCTATCTTCCCCCGACGTAGTCTTCGAATCCAAGAGGACTTCAACAGGTGGTGGTGAATGTTTCAGACATGTAAAATATTTTAATTATATTAAAGTCTCCATTTTCATATAATGCTGACAACTCACAAGAATCAAGTGAAATCTCTTGAATGTCATAGGTTAAGTGACATTCACTTACGCTCACTTTTAAAGTAGTATGCTCAAAGGAGATTATCTCAAATATCGAAAAGTTTGTGACAAGAAAAGCGGGCACAAATTTTGGTCAGAAAATATAATATTTCCTTCGTCTTGTCAAGTTGGTAGATTTTTGGATTATTTTAAAAATGTAAGTGAATATACATTGTTATTTAAAAATGATAGTTTTCAGTGATACAATGTGATAAAAATAAAATTAACTGATGAAGTATTTATTTTTTTTTTTTCCGATAGTTAGGAATAATATCCTATTACATTGCAAAGGCGTTGGTGTAGTTTTATAAAGATGATATTTATTCGTAAGAAATTAATGCAGTCGCCTAAGTGCTTTCAAAACTTGAAAGTGGCCCTGCCAGGGGTCTGAGTTTGAGACCGCTGATCTAGTTGCTCAAAGAAAATTGTGTGTTATTTCTTTTTTTATTAAGTAAAACGTATTTATATGAAAATTAATATGCTATTGCACTTATCTTCATTCGAAGTTTCCAAAACACTGCAAGATGAATGATGATTTTGTGAAATATTTAGCTTTTCCCAAATTTCATATCGATTACATTTTACAACAGTGTATAAAGCCTTGCCAGACATTTTTCTTTGTAGTTTTTCACTTAAAATATCCCAAATAGGATCAGATGGGACTGCTATTTCCCCTTTTGTTGATAAAATGTTACTTTTTTCTTCAAGCATAAGCTTGATAATAACATCTGGTGAAACCTTTGGTATTCTCATTTTTTAAAAGAACCAGTAATTTAATTGTATTTAATAACTGAGATGTTGATATGTTTTATATATAATAGTGGCACAAATTGATAAATAGTAAATCAATTACCAAAGTAGGAGGATAGCAAATAATAAATAAAAATAGAGAACTCCCAAAACTGATTCAACGAACAATTTGTATAAAATAGTCACATCAAATACCTATACGGCATTCACGGTAGGAATTACTCTTGAAAGGTCTTTTTTCCTACCAATATCCTACTATATAATAGATTTCTGATGGGGAAAAAGGGCTTTCAGAAAACAATTCCTACGGTGAACGGACTCTATAAATGCGTAGGTAATAAGGTAAGACACAATTCTATAAAAATAACAATAAACATAAAATAAACAATAAACTGTCATTATAAATCTAAGCTAGGACTTAAAGTCTACAAAAAGAGAACTAGAATAGCAATTAAAACTTGGAATAAATTCATATGGAAAAATTCAATACGCACTTTACAAATGGAACAAAAAATCTGTACTCTATGAAAAGCCTTTAACAACCAAACTCTTCAAGTAAGTCAAAAATGAACATAAATTTACAACTACCTGCTAGAGATGTAATGTACCCCCTCCTAAATCAAACCTTTCCGGCTTAGTTGCATTCTTTCACCAGGAATGTGGATTTCCCAACCATTCAAGTAAAGAGAGTTCAAAGTTAATGTGAAGGCTACACTGTTTTCTCAGTCCACAACTATAGGGTGTAATACATTATATTCGCCTAGTCATGTATTCAAAAATTTAGCCTAAATAAAAAATATACTTATTCAACTTAAATGCATAAAAATTGACCTAAGAAAATACGAGAAAAAAAAATGACAATAGTGTTCTCAAACAGGGGCTCTTGAACATAATGTGTGTACGTATAAGTATTGTTTATGATGGGTAAGACATAAAAATACATCAAAATTTGGGCATTGAATGTACCCAAAGAAATAAACTTTGAACCCTAAAACAATTTGAGTCCTAACATCCGTGTAAGTAGCAACCAGATTAAATGTGATTCCAATGTTTAAGACCACGGTTACCGCTTTGGAATAAAATGGATTCTTAAAAGTGCAAAAAGGCGGGGTTAGATATATAAACCAAATTTCCAACTTAGTTCAAGATACATTAATTTGAAAGTTATTTTTTTAAATTAAAAACGAATATCAATACATTATAAGATTGTTTATACTGTTACGGCAAATACATCAGCCCAAGTCTTAGGTACAATACAATCTTACCGATATGAAATATTAGCTTAGTAAACTGTGATCCTGGCTTGTTGATCGCCTCATTCTACAAAAAAAGTTCAATTTTAGGCTTACACAGCCAATTATTGTGCTCCAGTTGTGCAGTGTTAGCTTCTTTGCTTCGCTTCAATGGTCGCACAAGCTATCTTCCCCTCGTTATGCTACCAAGCATGGCTCCACCTCGCAACAATGAATATCACACTTAAAATCGTTGTAACAATCGTAATTTAATAGCACAAAAGCCGAATTTCGGGCACATATCAGCACAAATGGAGCACTAACGAATGGCATAAGAAAATCTCTATTTCGAAAATGTGGCGGGCCAACTTGAACATCAAGCTAGCCCGCCACATTAAAATCGTTACCACGGGCGTAATTTAATGGCACAAAAGCTGAATTTCAGGCACATATCAGCACAAATGGAGCACTAACGAATGGCACAAGAAAATCTCTATTTTCGAAAATGTGGCGGGCCAACTTGAACATCAAGCTGGCCCGCCACATTAAAATCGTTACCACGGGCGTAATTTAATGGCACAAAAGCTGAATTTCGGGCACATATCAGCACAAATGGAGCACTAACGAATGGCACAAGAAAATCTTTATTTCGAAAATGTTGGGGGGCCAACTTGAACATCAAGCTGGCCCGCCACATTAAAATCGTTACCACGGGCGTAATTTAATGGCACAAAAGCCGAATTTCGGGCACATATCAGCACAAATGGAGCACTAAGAACTTTTCTAATCAAAATCCAGATGGGGTGTTTTAAAAAATGTGGCGGGCCAGCTTGAAATCAAGTTGGCCCGCCACATTAAAATCGTTATATTTTGAGTAATTTAATAGCACAAATGTTGAGCTTCGGGCACATATGAGCACAAACGTAGCACTAAGAACTATATAAATTTCAACCGCTTTGGAAACAGTGGCGGGCCAACTTGATGCACGTCTATATAGCTTATCTAGACCATAATATTAAGAGAGACTAGCTTAAATTAATTGCACCATCATTCCCATGAAGAGAGCAAAAGAGCTCACATTCTGAGTCTCATCCTTTCGCATCTTAAAAAAGGACACACTAAATAAATTTATATACAGATATAAAAGTGCATAGTTGATAGAATCTGTTCCTTTCTTTTTTTTTTTAGTTTAAATATGACGTCACCACCCCAAGAATCTTCACCAGTTGGATGAATAAACTCAGTCAAGGAAAGTTGGAATTGGGTTAAACCTCATCACTTTGAACCAGAATAATAAGGACAAGGTTGGCATCACAGTTCCTGTCTTGCATCGCAGGTGTGTTGAATGTACCTCTCATAATCAGAAACTATAGTCAGTCCCCATCATTTCAGTATGTCAACCACAAATCTACAGCTCTGGTTAGACGAGGGTGATTGTCACTTCAGAACACAACCACAACTCCTCAGCTGGTCAGACGAGGGGTAATTGTCACTTCAGAGCTCAACCACAACTCCTCAGCTGGTCAGACGAGGGGTAATTGTCACTTCAGAACTCGACCACAACTCCTCAGCTAGTCAGAAGAGGGGTAATTGTCACTTCAGAAATCGACCACAACTTCTCAGCTAGTCAGAAGAGGGGTAATTGTCACTTCAGAGCTCAACCACAACTCCTCAGCTAGTCAGAAGAGGGGTAATTGTCACTCCAGAACTCGACCACAACTCCTCAGCTAGTCAGAAGAGGGGTAATTGTCACTTCAGAACTCGACCACAACTTCTCAGCTAGTCAGAAGAGGGTAATTGTCACTTCAGAACTCGACCACAACTCCTCAGCTAGTCAGAAGAGTGGTAATTGTCACTTCAGAACTCGACCACAACTCCTCAGCTAGTCAGACGAGGGGTAATTGTCACTTCAGAACTCGACCACAACTCCTCAGCTAGTCAGAAGAGTGGTAATTGTCACTTCAGAACTCGACCACAACTCCTCAGCTAGTCAGAAGAGCGGTAATTGTCACTTCAGAACTCAACCACAACTCCTAAGCAAGTCAGAAGAGGGTTAATTGTCACTTCAGAACTCAACCGCAACTCTTCAGCTAGTCAGAAGAGGGGTAATTGTCACTTCAGAACTCGACCACAACTCCTCAGCTAGTCAGAAGAGCGGTAATTGCCACTTCAGAACTCGACCACAACTCCTCAGCTAATCAGAAGAGGGGTAATTGTCACTTTAGAACTCGAAACTCAACCACAACTTCTCAGCTAGTCAGAAGAGGGGTAATTGTCACTTCAGAACTCGACCACAACTCCTCAGCTAGTCAGAAGAGGGGTAATTGTCACTTCAGAACTCGACCACAACTCCTCAGCTAGTCAGAAGAGGGGTAATTGTCACTTCAGAACTCGACCACAACTCCTCAGCTAGTCAGAAGAGCGGTAATTGTCACTTCAGAACTCAACCACAACTCCTCAGCTAGTCAGAAGAGGGGTAATTGTCACTTCAGAACTCGACCACAACTCCTCAGCTAGTCAGAAGAGGGGTAATTGTCACTTCAGAGCTCGACCATAACTCCTCAGCTAGTCAGAAGAGGGGTAATTGTCACTTCAGAACTCAACCACAACTCCTCAGCTAGTCAGACGAGGGATAGTTGTCACTTCAGAACTCAACCACAACTCCTCAGCTAGTCAGAAGAGGGGTAATTGTCACTTCAGAACTCGACCACAACTTCTCAGCTAGTCAGAAGAAGGGTAATTGTCACTTCAGAACTCGACCACAACTCCTCAGCTAGTCAGAAGAGGGGTAATTGTCACTTCAGAGCTCGACCACAACTCCTCAGCTAGTCAGAAGAGGGGTAATTGTCACTCCAGAACTCAACCACAACTCCTCAGCTAGTCAGAAGAGGGGTAATTGTCACTTCAGAACTCGACCACAACTTCTCAGCTAGTCAGAAGAGGGGTAATTGTCACTTCAGAACTCAACCACAACTTCTCAGCTAGTCAGAAGAGGGGTAATTGTCACTTCAAAACTCGACCACAACTCCTCAGCTAGTCAGAAGAGGGGTAATTGTCACTTCAGAACTCGACCACAACTCCTCAGATAGTCAGAAGAGGGGTAATTGTCACTTCAGAACTCGACCACAACTCCTCAGCTAGTCAGAAGAGGGGTAATTGTCACTTCAGAACTCGACCACAACTCCTCAGCTAGTCAGAAGAGGGGTAATTGTCACTTCACAACTCAACCACAACTTCTCAGCTAGTCAGAAGAGGGGTAATTGTCACTTCAGAACTCGACCACAACTTCTCAGCTAGTCAGACAAGCGGTAATTGTCGCTTCAAATGGAACGACCAATAACGCTCGCTGTAAAAATGAATCGCAGCACATTGCCAGACAATAAAATGAAATGTGGCTTTGAATCATTAATATTAAAACCCACTTCTGTGGCCACATGGTCTAAGGTGGTAATCTCGTAATAGACTAGACTGTTGATGATAGTGAGATCGGAGTTCAAATCCCGGTTGGGTGTATTGAAGAGGAATCTTCCTAAATGGTTTGCCACCGTCTTTACACGCAAATATGGGAACACTCCCTCTAAAATTCAACCTTCCTCATCCCTAGCACATTAGCGTAATGTGTAATCAGTACATGGACGAATAAACCTAACGGGTAGTAAAACTCTGTGCTTAAAAACATAAATGGTACAATGCTCTGCACAGAGTTTCTGGCTGTTCTATCTTATTATTGTAAGCTCGTAAGATTTATGAAACGAAATAATACGTAGCTATTATATTGTTGTAGGAAAATTATATCAAAGATTATAAATGAAATAATATACATTGTTATTACCTACTCTATGACATTAGGGACTAGGAACACTGTTTCAGAAAAAAAAAGTAAATAGAAAGATCTATGTCCACCAAACAACATAAGAATCCATTTCATGTTCAAAAACCTGAGTTAAAAAGTATACACATTTGATTAAAGCTAAGAAATTATTGGTTTTATAAAAACATATTTCAAATGAAAGATTTTTTATCTTTAAGGGTACTACAATTTTATAATGATAAGTTATTTCATATCTCAAATAGCTGCGGAGAGGGTAACTCGGCGGTGTAGGCCTAAGGTGTCAGACTTCTGTACTGGGGGTGCAGGGTTCAATCCTCAGTCCCACCACATATTTATCTGATTACCAAACCCTTCCTTCACCTCTGACAATACGTGTATTAATAACAACTTGTGAATGTGTGGAATGCCAGACCTCCACCGTGGTTCGGATCCCACCTTAAACAGTAATTCATCCATTTCATCTCACAATCACCTCACTATTACAAATGAAAGTAACTGCGTATAATCCGAACGGGTAGTAAGACGTGGTACTAATAGCAAATAAATATAATAATAATAAAAAATAATTAATAGTAATAATTTGTGGAGAAATGATCATAAATGGAATATTTCCGTTATGTAAACTATTTTCATAGTCATTTTCATATAAATATGGGAAGTCCAGTCTATTTCAAGAATGACACATTCCCTTCCCATGCATCTAAAAATTTGCGTATATCCGAACGGGTAGTAAGACGCGGTTCTAATAATAATAATCTAAAAATTGAAGTTTCGGTTGGTTATTATTGACATTAGCGTGTAATAGATAGGTAGTGGGTAGTAAACGAACAATTTTGGATCAGCTAATTTTTACTGTTTTAAGTTCAAAGAAGTAACAGGCGTCAACTGTCGTTTTTATATCGGTCAAACGTTTCACCTTGATCGACAAACCATCCATTCTAAGGATTCCTGTGAAACTTGAGCGTTCCAATAACAAATTTAACAAATACTCGTAAATTATTGCCCCTCTTCTCACAATCCGTTTAGACTATCCACTACGTTAATGGGGGCGGAGTAGGGAAGGTAGAATTTGAAAGAAATGTACTGGAGTTTTCGTCAAGATAGAGTGGAAAATACTTAGGGTAAATGATCTAATCACAGCCAGCCGATATTTGAACCCAAACCTTCTTATCACCGGCAAATAGGACGAGACGAGATTGACGCCTTAGCCCATACCAGTGAGTAGGTACGTGAACAAAGGGCTCAAATGTTATCAGGCCTTATATTTCCAGTAAAGGGAAGCTCAAAGTTCGAGTCCCAGCCAGGTTTACCGAGTTTTTTTTTGTCCTAAATAATTTTCCAGTGAAGGTAAGTCTCAGATAGATGTACCAAGGTTGTTTTGTTTTTTATTAAATAATTTTCAATACTCACTGCACACAAATACTGGTAATTTCTTGTACGTTCTACCTTACTAACCACTTACTCCATTAAAGTAAAAGTTCGGTAGGGTAGTTCAAATAAACCACCGGCCGTTCGTTGCAGAGTGAACGTGTACGTCCGCACGCCTGAACGGGTGGATGCAGACTGGCTCCTGTACCTTGACCCGTTCAGCGGTTCCCTCTGGGTCGCCTTCGTGATAGTCGCGATCCTGGTGACGGTATCTTTAGATACTATCCTGCGCGTGTCGAGGAGTCTCCGAATGGAAGATACCACTCCTTACTCTCAGTGGGACATGCACTTCTATGTCTTCTCTGCCTTCTGCCAGCAAGGTTGGTTACTAGGTACTCTTTATGCTCACGACTGTTCATACAGGTATTAAATAAGGTATATATCCCGCTTCGGTGGCTGAATGGTCTAAGGCGTCACTCTCGCATTAGGCTAGAATATTGATGAAGGGGAGATCAAGGTTCGCATATTGGTTACGTATAATAAGGGTGTCTTTTCAAAATGGTTTTCCCCTCATATTCCACGCAAATGCGGATACATTTTATATAATTTTAATATTCCTAATCTTTCTAACCACTAGCGTAGCTAGTACATAAACGTTTAACCCGAACAGGTAGTAAGACGCAGCCTTCAAAAGTCAGGATCAACGGAGAGTAAAATATACACCGTATGTCTCGTTCAAATATGTTTCTATATTTATTTTTAATATGTACAAAAGTGAGAACGTTGTGTCACACAGATAAGTGGTGTCAAACGGCATCAAGTAGTACATTGCCCTTTTGGAAACATCATGGTACACTTAGGAAGAATGGAAACCGAGATTCCAACAATGGTATTTTAATGATATCTTCAATGTCGAATCAAAATATATTTCTATTAGTTAGTCTTCTTCAATAGATGGTTCGTAGATATCTACAGGACTGTTCGTGAATCTCTGCTTAGGAACGTTTGCTTTAGAGGTCATGACCTAGCTCAGTGATATTCATTATTGTTCGTAGATATCCACAGGACTGTTCGTGAATCTCTGCTTAGGAACGTTTGCTTTAGAGGTCATGACCTAGCTCAGTGATATTCATTATTGTTCGTAGATATCACAGGACTGTTCGTGAATCTCTGCTTAGGAACGTTTGCTTTAGAGGTCATGACCTAGCTCAGTGATATTCATTATTGTTCGTAGATATCCACAGGACTGTTCGTGAATCTCTGCTTAGGAACGTTTGCTTTAGAGGTCATGACCTAGCTCAGTGATATTCATTATTGTTCGCGTACTCTCACACGTGGTTCATCTTCAACTTTTTACCCCAAAAAGTTGTTGTTGCATATCAAGTTTGGTATATTCTATAAATTGCATTCATATAAAATATTTTATTTTACATTTATTTGAGGTATTTAACATTCACTTTCTGAACCGACTTATTATATCCAGACACGACTTGTAAACTAACTCAAATCTAAAACAAACACAACATCCAGTCTCCAGTCGTTAATTTATCACTCTGGAAATGGAAAACCACATTTCATCAATGATACATTATTTTAGCATGCCAGGAAGTGCTTCTGGGACCCTTAGCTCAGTAGACAGACACGCTACCGACTGAACTAAGGTGTCTGACTACATCTAAAATAAATTACATCAACAATAATGTTTATTACTAATAGGTTTTAAATGAGAAATATATGTAATATATATTTATTAATTTGACCTACCCCTAAGGTGTCTTTACATACTTCAGTTTGAATATCACTTGCCTAACCAAAGTACAAATTCTATCTATTCATAAAAGAAACTGAAACTAGTACCTGTTATTTTGTTCTTAATCTTAGTATAGATTCAGTGTTGTGCTAATCAAGACGTGACAAAGGGAAGTAAAGGATTGTAAAAAGTATATGACGTCATATCAAAATCTGCATTAATTTTGTTCATCAGACTATGTATTATTACAAATATAGTATGATTTATAAAACTTTATGGTATGTACAAAATTTGTGTAACACTTTAAGATGGAATTTGAGTGATTCAAAAATAACTTCTTATTTGCCTAGGAAAACCTTGTTCAACTTCAGAGGATTCCTGAATATGGGTAGTATTGTGCTTGGCTTGTACCCCCACCCAGATATTCAACTATTTACTATAATACGGTAGATCTTTTAGTCAGGGGCATGCATAGCTCTGGTCAGATAAGACATTCATAATGGCTCCTAGAAGACGGGGGAAAGATGTTGAAACTTGTAATTAAAAACCTTGTTTCAATTATTTTGCTTGTGTAAACTACGAGATATTACTATTAGCACCACGTCTTACTACCCGTTCGGGTTATACGCACTTACGCTAATGTGTAATGGTAGGGTGATTGTGAGATGAAACGGAGGACCTACAGTTTAACGTGGAATCCGAACCACGGTGGAGGCCTGGCATTCCCCACATTCATAAGTTGTGATTAATACACGACTTGTCAGAGGTGAAGGAAGGGTTTGGTAATCAGATAAATCTGTGCCGGGACCGAAGATTGAACCCCGGCCGCCAGCACAGAAGTCTGACACCTTACACCTAGACCCCCATGTCACCAAAAATGATATAGCTAATCAAAAGTAACTAAGCAGTGAGTCAATTAAATGAAAAATAATTAATTTAGTTGTTTTTTCGAAGTTCTACAGTCCAATTTTTCATAGAAATAGCATTTTAGAATTTAATATATATATATATTTTTTTGCTGTCAACATTGATAACTTCTTCATTGCATCAGCCCTCAAGCCAGCTATACCTACCGAGTGGCCGCCAAATGTTTTGTGAAAAGTGGGAGTCATGTGATCAGCACAAATAACCCTATGGCTGATAATCCCAGCTTACTAGACCAAGGCCGCTCTTATTTACACAAGTAGATACTCATTTGACTACATGAGGATAATTTTGAACCCGTTCCAGACTCTCCACTTCACAGAAAAACTGTACACGCTGGGGATCGAACCATAGATCTCTGGAACTGTAGCTAGAAACCTCGACCACCACATCACTGAGTCGGACCAATATTGCTAACATTTTATTACATTATTAGCATTATTTTTTAAATCTATCTATCAAGAGTGATAATTAAATATCAGATTACATGACGTATGAACACATTAAGTTATATTTATTTAATATGAATTAATTTTTAACTTATTTATGCATTTAAATCTATTATTTCTGATTTGGCACCTTATTTTAATAATTAATTCATCTTAATAAACAATTTTAAGGCTGAAAACATTTATTCCCGGATGGAACAAAACTGTACCATTATTAAATGGTTACCCGCCTCGGTGGCATAGTTGGCTAACGCGCTTGTCGTGTTGAGCCCGACTGCTGAGGACGGGGAGATCGAGGTTCGAATCTCAGTCGGGTGAACTGGGGGTGGTTTTTCCTAAATGGTTTTCCACTCTACCTCCACGCAAATGCGGGTTCACTTCCTCTAATTCAACCTTCCCAATTCCTAACCCATTAGAGTAATTAGTACTTAAAGCGTATAACCCGAACGGGTAGTAAGACGCGGTGCTAAGTATTATTATTATTAAATGGTTAGTTTTTAATTTTATCAAATCAATTAACGGCCAGAAGTTTGGTTATTGTGAATTCCCTGTAATTGTCTTAGATAAATCACTACTATACCGAAAAACCGGCACTAAGTCTAATATTAAGTAAAATAATGGTATTTGCGTGGATGGAGAGTGGTAAACCATTATGGGGACAATAATTCACTACACCTGGCCAGGATTTAAACCCCAATATCCCTATTGTCAGGAAACAGATGAGTCTGATGCCTTAGTCAAAGTGTCTACAGATTTGGGTCTGTTCATGTTCTTAAAAGCAATAGACAAATCAATGATTATTTGTTTGTTAAAGACATAATAGTAATAATTATATTATATTAAACTTGTATTGTACAAATGAATTTGGATTTATTTAAAAGATCTCATCCCACAATAAATTATCAAACGAATTAAATAATAAATAAAACTGTATAAACTTGTTTGGAGGAAGTGTATATGACAGTTACAAAAGTTACTCAAACTATGTTCATACATCAAGTCATGTGATCTGAAGCTGTCACTTTTGGTAGATGTTGTTTGTTTTATCAACCTGTCCTTTCTACCACGCCCTTCCTTAACGTCTTATTCCTTTGTTCTAGGTTACAGCATCTCCCTAAGTTCTAACGCCGCTCGACTGGTTATGTTCACGGCCTATTTGACCGGCATCGTGTTGCTCAACGCCTACTCCGGGGCACTGGTCTCTTTCTTCTCGTCGAAGGAACTGTCCCTTCCATTTAATTCCCTGGAGGACGCCATAAAGAAAGCAAATATGCAGTTTGGAGTTAGCGTGGGCTCCCAGGAGTACAGGCTTTTAGACGTGGGTCCTAGCAATGTAAAGAGAATAGAAAGGCAGTGCCCCCTTGGAGGAATTTGATTATGTCATTGTTTACATCACCAAGTACACAGCGGTTATAACATTTTAATACTAAGACAGACACACAGGCATAATTTTTAAAAATAAGTGGAATGATAACGTAAATTATTGGATATTGGTGTGGATTTTAGAGTATTATCTAATATTTAAAGTCCCAAAATGTGACCTGATTTTCAAAAACTTAATTTGTCTTTCATATATATTTGTGTATGTAATACGCTGTCTCGTGTACTGAGTGACGCCACACTCTCGGCCTGCTTTTTACTGAGTGACGTCACTCTCAGCCTGCATTTTACTGAGTGACGTAACACTCTTAGTCTATCAGATGTCTTTCTCCGTCTTGCACTAATTTCTATTCTCCTTACATTGAGTCTTAGTGTATAGTTTACAAGAAGATGGTTAGGGGCAGAGGAATGCTTTATATGAAGGTCATATCAGTTATATGCAGCCTTTGTTGCTTTAATAATGTCAAATCGTAGAGAGATAAAGAGTGAAAAGGAGGGGTAAATATTGTAGAATGGTGCTCTGATTGAGAGTTAAAGGAGGCTTAAAATTGTACTGCTTTTTAATTTGATTTGGTCGTCCCATATTGCTATTACGTTTGGGCTATCAACATATTTACACTTTGGTGATAGTTATGTGGAAGGAGTATACCAAAATTGACCTTCATTTATGAACCAAGAGAGTAGGGAAAACATTTAGGAACAAGCCTTTGGTACGTACACCTGGCTGGGATTCAAATTATGACTTCCTTGTCACCGGCAAACCAGACAAGATATGGTTATACCCTGAAGTTGTTGCGCACTGGTTTGGTTTGGCTTCGCTCCAGAACAGTTCATCTTAGGATTCTAAGCCTTTGTACCCCGTAATGATTGAATAAAACAAGCAGTGTCCATCAGTCAAAACGGACAGTTCAGATGAAAAGAAATCCGTTACTCTTTATTTTTCATACGACTGCTTTGAAACAAATCCCCTGAGTCTTTGGGTATACAACATATGCCGAAAGAAATAATTAGAAAGTTTTCCTTAATTTTGGCATACTTGACAACTCACAAAGTCAATGTGTTGGGCATTCCATTACACTCTAGTTGCTCTGGAATCAGATGCCACTTATTATATTTATTCTTATCATTCATATCTCAAAGAAGAATTCTTCTCAACTAATACAAACCCTTTATGTTCATCAATATAGTCCTGTAATATAATACTCCGAAGAAAGGGATGATATTTCATTACTTTACCCCGCACAGCTATTACCCAGTATACGACTAACTATCATGGTGAATCTATTAGCAAAACAAGCAGCTAATAGGGAAATTGTTGCTAATTCGCTAAAAGTAAAGGTCATAATTTTGAGAGCTATTAAAGTAGATACGCATGTGCTTAATATATACTAGCAGTGGATTTCTTGTTTATCAAACAAAACTAAAACAAAAAATCTTATCTATAAATAGTAATTTTACGGATAATTTTATTAATACAAGTCGTATTTATAATATTAAAGTGTTGGATTATTTAAAAAAATATGTGTATTAAAAGTTGTAATCTAAACGAACACAAATCATTTTATGAAATAAGCTTAATATTTGTGGATACCACTAAATATTCACTATTCGACACCTTAGCTCAGCCAATAACATGTCTGTCTACTGAACCAAGGGTACCGGGTTCGATTCCTGGCATGGCCTAAAATTTATCATCGGCGAATTAATGTGGGTCTACCATTTCATAGTGATAAACTAAAGGCCGGCGATTGGATGTTTTGACTCTCCTAGTATTAAGCTACGACAGGCCTAGCCAACCTGTAGTGAAATATATTTTGCTTGAATAGAGAACTGACCCGGATCACAGGCTGGAAACAGAAATGGATGTAGAGTAAATTAACTATTCACTACAAATGGTAATGTGAATGTGCAAGTAGCTATGTCACTCATTATTTTGGGATAGGTTTTTATAAAGAAACAAGTACGAGAAATCACCTGCGTGAATGGAGCAAAACATAGCTAACGTTCACTTGATACGCATCAAGCTATCTAACAGCCAATATTAAGTCGCGACCACCTCGGCTGTCTAAGTATTCTTTGCCTATTATACCTTCAGATTAAATATTTCTCCTCGGCAATACTTGGCTGACCTAAGCGACTGAGATGTTCTTAGCGGATCAAATGAGTGAGCGTCATTTGATAACTTGCTTCTAAACTTTTTCTGCTTGACTTGAGTGGATTTAAGATAAACGAACATGAACTGAGAGGATTTATCGTGTGACAAACCTTAGCCGCGTTCTCACTGAATCGGATGTGATTTTTGTTAATGGCAAAACAATTTAATATATACTTTAATATAGACCAGCTTTTATTCTTGTTTCAAATAAATTTTACTTCTTCAGACACTAAGGGCATGTTGTCACAATTCTGTGTCTCTTTTCGAGTAATGTCTTACTAAACATTCCTCTACGATATCTTCATAAATGTCATATTACAGGTAAAGTTTATAATTTTTACTAAAATAGTTTTAAAAGATTATAATCATTTACCCGCCTCGGTGGTGTAGTTGGCAAACGCGCTAGACGTTTTGAGCTCGATTGCTGAGGACCGGGAGATCGAGGTTCGAATCTCGGTCGGGTGAACTGGAGGTGGTTTTTCCTAAATGGTTTTCCACTCTCCCTCCACGCAAATGCGGGTTCACTTCCTCTAATTCAACCTCCACCAATTCCTAATCCATTAGCGTAATTAGTACTTAAAGCGTATAACACAAACGGGTAGTAAGACGCGGTGCTAATATGTATATAATCATTTACAAATTTATAATACAGAATGGAGATTGAATATTTTGCTAGACAAATATTGCTGTAAGTAGTGTGGGGGCCTTTTCGTTCCAGCCCTCGGGCAATATTTGTGACGTGTTGTTATTGTGAGGAATTTGTAAACATCGTGAACATATAGTCCGTATTTGTGTATGAAGGGTGATATCTGAGTATGAAAAAACTATAGACCATTTTCTGTATGAAGGGATAGTACGTGTTCCCCCGAATCGATTTTCAATAATGGATAATTGGTGATTTATAATCGATTTTTGAGAATTGGTGATGGATGATCGAGAGGGTTTAAAACACGGATATTACAAAAATATATATTTATTCGACGTAACTAAAAACCGGTCTATAGATCTCCAGACGCCTTGGATATGTTTATTTGGCCTTGAACAAGTTTGTACCCGCTCCCCGGCTTTGTAAACATCGTGAACATATAGACCATTTTCTTTCCCCGCGGGGGTAACCCCCGGTTCAAGCTCTGTTCCCTGGTGGTAGCGTCTAATAAAACACGGATATTATAAAATATATATTTATTCGACGTACCAAAAAAAAAAAACGTTCATATTTTCAAAAAGTTCCTTCATATGAAAACCGTTCTATAGACCTCCAGACGCCTTGGATATGTTGATTGCCTCCCAACAGCCTTGACGAGGACTTCGTGAGGGTGCCTTAGACCACGCGACCATCAGTCAAATTGAACAACGCAGAGAGTGAGGCACGAACCCTATAACTTGCGAGGGGGGCACGTCCTTCCGAGTGCAATGGTTTTGCAGAAAGTGATCCCGCATTTACGAAGTGGGGTTCGAACATCGCTTGGGTGAACCGGGGTGTTTTTTTTCCTAGGCCTTCTGGTGGTAGCGTCTAATAAAACACGGATATTATAAAATATATATTTATTCGACGTAACTAAAAAAAAATCCGTTCATATCTAAAACGGTCTATATATTTAAAAAGTTCCTTCATATCAAAACCGGTCTATAGCCCCTCAGAGAGCATTGCAAAAGCCTTTCCAGACAACGAGAAACTCAAAACCTTGACTCTAGCTGTCACAAACAACCGGGTAGGGAGGGGATATATAAGGGGAACATCATTTGATCGTCTATTTAAAACCGGGATCAAGATGGACAAGTTAAAGCAGCTGGTAAATATTGTTGACGCCGTGCCGACCGTAAAATTGAGCGATCTAATTGTCGATCAAAAGTACTAGGTGGATAAATTAAAAGTGGTCGATACAAAGTTCGGGAGACGCGTAATAGCCTATCTGAATGGTGAGGTTTGTGTATTTCTACCCTGTCGTTTCGGTACTCTAACAGATGAAGACGTGTGCGAGCTGAATAACGAGACTCTGGTATTCACCTGTGCCGGAGTAAAACCAGGTGCACCCACCGTTGTGAACTTTGAACGCGTTTAAGAGGCAAGCAATACACGGCCAAAACCATCCAGTACGCTCACCATGCTTAGAATCGGCTATATTAATATAATGTTTGTGGGTCATACAATTGCGGGTCGTGCCTACATGACGGCAGAAAATATTCACAGTGTGGCTGTGAGCGATAGACATGTAATTTACAAAGTAGTAAATTACGACAGAGGTGTACCACATGATCGAGGCTACATAGAGTTTTGCGACTCTACCTGTCACACGATAAGAGCGACCGAAGTACGACCTTACGAAAGAATCGAAGAGTCTTACCTGTGCGATACTACATGCGCTGTATACAATTTCCGCAAAGGGGACATTGTGGCCGTGTTTCCCAGACTGCTACAACCCTTCCGCGCTCCATACCACCCGCCACCACCCTTCACGACGCCTCAACCAGCGACCTCCACCCCCGGCATACCCGCCACAGCAAGAGTCGTCTGTCTACAGGACGCCGGAGTCAGAGTCGTCTCTCTACCAGATAGCAGAGTCAGCAGAATATTCACAGACAGAGTCAGCCGCGTGCCCACCACCAACGGAGGAGGAGGCAAAGTCCAAAGAACCCGTAAATCTCGAGGATTTAGCAATCCACAAAACTTATTCAAACGTTTCAATTATAGGTGAAACGCCCAATGACTACATACTCGGTCTGGGCAGTTTCGGTAACGTCTTCCTTCCAAAGTCTGTCTATTATTTGAATTTTAAGCGATTTAAATCTAAACCACGCTGTATGATTTATCTTGGAGGACAAAGTGTTATGTTTAAAAGTGAATTTAAAAACTAGACGCGTTCGTTGTTGTTGTTGTTGTTGCATTATATGAATGTTTTAAATTAATTAATTAATTAATTAATTGGTGATTGTCAATAAAATAAAATAAAAACTAGTAAGAAAATGTTATTATTTGGCCTCCTGTTCGGACACCTCCCTACGTTAGAGAGAATCAGAACTGCGCTACCATTATTTAGCGCACACCGGAGGAACTCTTTAACATTATCAATAATACAGTTTCTTTATTTATTTAATGGGAGCTCCTCAAGCAGGTACACTAATGAATAAATAAATATTTCATGGTGTGAACAAAATTTCTAAATTTTCTATTTGTGTAAATATATCTTCATGGTTGTAAATAAATATCCATGTATACTTTTATTTGTGTGAATAAATAGAAATCATTTATTTTCTCTTGTATATGCCATTTTATAATAACAAATTATTAAATGTTAGGAAATCTAGTTTTCAACATACAATTCGATAGTAGAACAATAAATATTTATTTATTGACTGTTACAATGATCTAGGTTTAAAGCCTGTCTGTGACAATACCAAATCAACTTGAGAGGTTAAATATTTCTTTTTATGTTATTAGACATTTAATAACTTTAATTAAAATGATTAAACTAAACTAGATGTTTGGGTAAATTTAGTGTGGTTTTTCATGCTTAAGAAGAAAGGGTTGTATTAATTACAGTTCCTTTCTTACTAAACCTAAAAATAAATAAATACAATTATATCTATATATTTTTATAATTCTTCACTCTCAGATTTTTTTTGCCTACTTTCTGGTAGCTCCAATTCAATCACCACCAATTTAAAATCTACAGTTAATCGGAAATGGATAATTATATAACTACTAAACAATAAAAATAACAAATAGCTAGATTCTAAAATATGTAACAGTGTCTTTATGAATCCGATGATTTCAGTCTTGAAAGACTAGGAGGTCTAAACTTTAAATAGTCTGAAGGTTGAAATCCTTCCAATCAAAAAACCTCTAACCAACTCCAATCTCAATAACCAAAATAAATACAACAAAAGTGGAATCTATAAACTAACTTGTGAATGTAATGCTACATACATACGAAATATTGGAGGGGCACTTTCTATGCGTTATGCTGAGCACTTAAGTGACTTTAAATAGAATAGAATAAAATATAAATTGTCTGAATACCTGAAAACCTCAGCTCATCAACCAACACCCATTAACAAATGCATGACACTTTTTCAACCTTCCACCAAAGGTCCAAAAATGAGTATCGCTGAAAACCTCCATATTTATAATGCTACTCTTCATCACAATATTATTTTTAACGAACAAACAAGTTTCAAGAACCAATCCCTTATCAATATAATCAAGAACCTCCCACAATATGCGAAAATCAAAAACTCAAATAAGTCCCATCCTAAAAACCCGGCCCTCCTACCATCGTAGTTTAGACCTGTTTGGGTCAGTTCAAAGAAGATAAGAGCCTACATTTATTCTCCCTTTGTACTATATTTTCATTCTAAACAAAAACAATTTATTTTATTTTCATTTTTCTTCTATATATATTCAACAGCAAACAAACAAACGACTGACACACTAGCGACATCTCACATATTAACTCTTATCTTTCCCAAAAATGTCTACGTTGGTCACTTGGTCTTTTCTAGAACACCAATCACAAAAGTTATAAAATTAACAATTAACTGCACATAAATCTATTGCACTGTGTTAACACCAGGAATAATATCTTAGTCCCAATCTGAAGGAGAGCTTGCTAGTTTGGGTGTTTTTTCATAATATTCAACTTTTTATATTTATAATTTTCGTCCTCTTATTTTATTTTTACAAATCGATTACCTTTTTTAACACCAGTTTTTTGCTAATGTCTCTGTGTATCCTCAAATTGCTAGTTTGATTTCATCATAATCTGTTTAGTTTGTTATTTTATCATAACTTAATAATTACTATTATTGTATTGGTTTGTCTCAGACCTGATGATGGCGTAATCGCCAAAACATCTCGTCCCCCAGCCAAGAGTAGCAACCAATTATACAAGGAGATGAATCAAAACCACACAGATAAGGAAATACACATTATTCAAACTTTTCAAACGTCAAATTTTCCTTTTTGTATACGCTTCTTTCATAAAAATCAATTACTTATTTATATGATTGTATATTTATAATATATATTAATTGAGTAATATATAGCATGGATGACACATCTATTGATTTCCATTAAATCTAAAATTAATCTTGTCTCGATAGTTAACACAAGCAAGTTTTTAGAAACCATTTGACTCGAATAACAAGTCTTTAACATTAAATCCTTTACAATCTTTTAATAATTTTGTGAAATAAGTTTTGTATTATGTCTTTAATTTTAATATGTTTCATATAGATTTTATATTGTTAATTTGTTTACATGTGTAAGGTACATGAATAACAACCTAGACAAATATTTTAACCTTTTTATTAATTATCTTTCCATTGTCACTGTTTAAATATCTTAAACATTACAGAACATGTATTTCTTCTCAACATATGTTCAAACTGTGTACTAGTATATTTAATTATTCAACTAATAATTTCACTATTGTTGGCATACGAATAAACCTATTATTTTTGATAGGTCATAACCTTAATTAAATCTATAATCTTTTCTCAAGTACTCAAAATCTTATAGAGTTTTTAAGTTATTATACTAATAACTCTAATATAGTCAATTTGTCAATTTCCACTTTTCATTTTATTATCATATATACCTATAATCTGCTACTAATTAAATATTGTTTTTGTACAGATTTATATTTTTTCTTTGTTTTATGCTAATTAATTTCAGAACTTTACTATTTAACAATCTCAATGATAATTTTTTAGAAATGTTATTGTACCTGTTTTATTTGACTTAATTTCTTGATGTATTAGTTTTTCATCGAAATTATTAAATTATCTTCATGTTATGTTTCATATTTATATTGTTTAATTGACCAAAGAAGTTGTACCAATAAATCTGATTAGCTGTTCCATCCAAGTACGTTCCTTATATTATAAATTCATATTTCTCCTTATTACAACTATTATGAATATAACTAGAAATATAATAAAATATTATCAATGTTTATTTCAAAAGTAATGTTTAAATTTTACTATGTTCCTTTATATTTTAATACTACTATACATAAGTAAGGACAATGCTAAAATTTGATACATCATTTTCTTTTCTATTTATTCAACAAAATATTGTTAAAAATATATCATACAAACCCACTTCAACAACCAACAGCCATTATACATTTTAACAAAACTATTACCAAAGCTCTAACACTTCTTTTACCTTCTAATCTAGGCATCTATCTACTAATGTATGAGGATACATTCACACAGGCTAATTTTAATAGACAGAGTATGTAAACACATTTTTATGCAGTCAATATTGATAACACCCCATCGGTGGCTGCATAATCTAAGGCATTGGTGGCCAACCTCTTTTTCTTGAATACCACTTTGTGCGCACAAAATCTAGGGCGTGCCTCTCCACCACAAAATCTTCAAACTAACCTTACCTTAGTACCACCACCATCTTTAGAAAAATACAGACAAACATTATTAGGCCCATTTAAAATTTGATAGTATAATATAGTATAACAAACATTAGCTATAGCCTAATGTGCCTACCTCAATATTTTGCGAAGATTACTACATATACAAATGTATCTTAACAATGAATATATAAACATACACTGAGTTTCTTATTCAACTTAAAAGGAAATTATTACAATGAGCCATCATTCGTCACCCAGACAATTTGAAGCTAAGGGTTTTCCCAACCTGATACACAGCAATGGAAATACTTGTTAATGAGATTAATTATAAACGAACCGCTAAGAATAATAACGGCCTACATCTTTCAAAATTGGAGAATACTTGCATAATATAATTACATATAACCAGATATTATCACATCCTTTCTTACAAGAACATACACAGTTTATTCTTGTCATAGTAGACGAACACTTGCCTTAATTTTTGATATCCGACTCAGACGGACTAAGAGAACATAATGTGAAGGACAACCACAATACCTCCTCGTCCCAGCAGTCATCCTGGTGAGCAGGATTTGGAAGTGTTTGATGACATTGATGTTTAAGGCTGGAGAGCTTTGCGCAGGACCCCTCACAAATGCCGCATTTAAGTGACAAAATGGCGCCTGGAGTTGAAGCTAAAGAAGAAACACACTCAAGCGCTAGCGCTCTCGACTCACCGCTAGCTCCGATTATGTCAGCAGAGTGCTACGCCGACAATTGGTATGACGCGTTGGTCAAAGAAAATTATGTCTTTGATTTTAACCGCGAGCTGTAACTGTATTGCTGACATGCAAATGCGGGTACACATCACGCCGTAAGGATGTAGGGCAATAACGCTAATTACTTCACCAGGGCAGCTGCGGGTACACATTTCGTGCTGTAATGGTTTCAAATCCCCTGGCGCACTAAATGTAGGGAAGGCGCGCGCGCCATCCCCACATTTAGACGATGTTTCAAATCCCCTGGCACATCGTCTAAATGTATAGTATATATACACTCAACGGTAACACTAACCAGCTGAAGGTCTGAATGCATGCCCCTTTCCGGGAGGATAGAAATTAAACCAACCTTTAGGTTTTTTACTTAAGAAGAAGAATATTTCACATTAAGTTTTGACCAACCAATAGTTCTACTACATTTTTATATCTTGATGTTACTTAATAATCGTGGGTTATTAACACTAGGGACTTGGTTTCATTATTCTCAGATCTTCCTTTAGAAAATAAAACTCAACTCAACTATTGAAACAATATTTTATTTATTTTGGAAACATAAGTATTTTCTGGCATTAAACCATGCCCTCACTCTCAGCCTTAATCATGTAAAGAAATATAAAATTATTCATTTGAGTATTTCTTCCTCAGCAATCCAAGCATGACGTCAGAAAAGTGTTCTTTGCCAACTTGGAGAAAGATCCCAGCCTTATCGCGAGCGACGTGCTGTCTGGTCTGAGCCGTGCTTGCGCGACAACATCTTTTGGGTTCCTGCTGTCCAGTGACGTTGCTTCGGGCTACCTGGACAACGCAAAGTGCAAATTGACAGCGTTGCCTCAAACCTTCTACAGGATACAAAACCTTGGTGATAACCAATAAGACTGGGACAGTCCCTACCTGGGCTTAATCAATCACAAGTGAGTGCTAGATGATTGTAAGAACTTCTACCAGTACAGCCTGGTGATACACACTAAAGGTGACAGTTCCTAGTGAGTACAAGATAATAGTAAGAGCTTCTACTATTACAGCCTGGTGTTATCCATGATACGGAACAGTCCCTAATTAGGTCTGATCAGTCACAAGTGAATGTAAGACAGGGGTCGGGAAACATTTTTTTACCTACTACCCCAACATATATTAACGCCGACGTTACCCCCTTAATTTTAAAGGGAGAAAATCATAGAATAGATTATTCAAATTTAAAAGGTTTATTGAATCTTTCTATTTTCATACGGAAAATACAATTATAAATATAAAAAGTATAAAATAAATTAATACCCTCATTACTTAACAAAAGTATTTTTTTGAAAACTTTTTCACTTCAGGCTCTGGAGAGAAATGATGTTTCATTTTTGATACAATAACATCAAAATTTGATGTCAGAGCAATTTTGATACTGTAATTGTGGTCCAATCGATTTCTTTGCTTTGTTTTTATGTTCATTGGAGTGTAAAATCTTGTTCGCAAAGGTAGGTTGTTGCAAAAGGCAGCAACTTTTTGACTGCCTCCTCATGTTTAATTTTGAAATCCTTTGCAGCTGTTGAGATCCAAAGATATGACAGATCTGCATTGTTTTCAAATTCAATACGTGCTTCATTATTGGATCGAAGTTCAACAAGTGCCTCTGCTAAACCTCGAGGCTCTTCTGGTACATCAACAATTTTACATTTAAAGGGATCTACAGCCCAACTGACAGTATGTGAATCAAGCTCTTTGAATTTATTAAGATACCTTATAACGTTATCCTTGATGTCGTCAAACAAACTACCAAAAACAAAGCTAACTTTGAAAATAAGTCTCTCTTGTTTTGTTCTGCTTTCTGTCTTCAATATAAAAGCTTTGATCCAAACGCTGAAATATTTTCTCGAGCTGAAATTATATTGATGTTATTTCTTCGCAATTCTTTGTTCAATGCATTCACATACTAAAAAATATCAGCTAAATATGCGGGATGTGATATATTCAGCCTAACCATCTTTACATAGTTCACGAAATTGTCCCATGTTTAATGCATATCCTTTGACATCATTGACAACCTTGATAACATCATACATGATGGCTTCCAGAGCAGCTTCTATATTTCTCACAAGCAGCGTCTGGTGATGGATCATACAGAGGTTATCTCCAATTTTTATATTATTCTCTCTCGCCAAAGCCGAAAAACCACTAACATGACCCAACATAGCTGGAGCTACATGAACAGACACAGCAATGCAGTCATCCCACTTCAAACTAACGATGTTAAAGTATTCCGATTCACAACTAACCATAACGTCCACAACATGTTGGCTGCGTTTCTCTATAGACGTGTTTAGTTACTACGTCACACCACCTTAATGGACTTGACAACGCCTTAGCAATCAAATTGTTTCGAGTTCAACATGGCGTAACGTCCCCTTATCACGTCTATTACATTAACCAGATGCAGTGTTGCCAGAAAAAAAATTCTGTCGTAACAAGGAACGCAATTTTTAAATAATTTTATTTATGTTTATATAGTCCTCATTATCGCAGAGAACTTCATTTATACTCCATTTGGAGTAATTAACCCCAGTTCACCGACCCCTGGCTGTAAGATGATAATCAGACCTTATTCTAGTACAGCATGGTTATATCAAGACGATGGGAATGCTTCTTAATGTGTTTCATCAATCATATGTGCAGAATTTTGGGTCCTTTCTCTCCATTTTTACTTATGTGGGATGATTTCCTCTAAAATTCTACCTACCATTTTTCTGACCAATTAGCCTAAGCAAATACAGAGAGTGGTGGGAGAAATTAATGAAAGTACGTACGGGGAAGATATAGTGGGGAGGAAAGATCTAAAAGAATGTGTGTGGAGGTAGGGGGAAAACACTAAGGGGGAGAAAAAAACTCACTACCTTTGGATGGGATTAAATACTTCATCGCCATTCACCAGCAAATCAGACCAAACGAGAATGACATCTTATTCTACGCGCCTAGCTATGCAGCTAGGTATGTTGCTTTTAAAGCACTTTTGCTGTTTATCCTATTTGTGGTCACCTGTTGTTAAACCCTGTCGTATGGCACGTGGTATGAATGTATATCCAATCTAGTCTGGCTAGCTGACACCGGGGAAGTTAGAGCTCAAATCCTGACAGGACATTCAAATTTATTTTCCTCAAGTTGGTCTCCAACCCCACCCACATTCAAACGAAGGTATGTTTTATGATAATTCTTCCTTCATCATCTATACCCCACTAGCACAGTTAACATTCCTACAACATGCAATGGTTTAAAATGAGACATAGAATAGACTCATTTAAATTTTTCTCTATAATTCAGTAGTGTGGTCAAAATTTCATAGGAAGCACCTTTATCTAACAGCTGGAAATGTAAAATACCTATTTTCGTGCATTCATACGTCATGTCTTAAGATTTTTAGCTGATATATTATTTATAGTGCCGATAAAATAATTAAATGTTATCAATTTTGGTCACACAAAAATATGACTGTATTTTATAAAAGGGCTTTCCTATGAAAATTGGACTCTAGACGCTGATTTTTATAGGAAGCCCACTTTCTACCATCAACATAATTTAAAAGTCCCTAAATGATGGCACTATATAAATTTGTCTTATTTGTTCTATTAATTATAAATTAATTTAAGAAGTTATCAAAAGTTTCCTATAGTACTTTCTTATGGATGTCTGACTAATTTCCTTTTACATTATTAACTAAAGGTCAACCAGCTTCGGCGGCCGCGTGATCTAACGTACCATTCTCGTCTTTGAATTAGACTGCCATAGATGGATATATCGGGGTCCAAACCCGTTCGGTTTTACTGAGGGTGATTTACTTAAATGGTTTTTTACTCTCCCGAAACGCAAATGTGGGTGTTAAACTATCCTTACTTATCCATATTAAATTAGTATAATTAGTATATAGGCGTGTAGCCCTAACGGGTAGCAAGACGAGGCACAAAAAAGAACAAAATGGTTCAAGAGTGTAAATAAAGTTAAACCTGATTAATTCGAACTTCCGTAGTTCGAAATCCTCTTTAATTCAAATTTTTCGCCCGGTACCGACAATTTTGTATTAAAACAATGTTAAACAATCGTGAATAGTTCTAATTTTGTTCTCGTTAGTTCGAACTTTTCATAAATTGTAATGTACTGTGCAGTATTGTTTTCCTACTTGTGTTGTTTTATTTTTGAAACCAGGGAGGCGACGTTGGAGTACGATCAGTACCCTTCTGCACACCCCTCCCCACTCCCCGCTCACTCATACGTCTTTGTTTACGTGTACAGTTCTGTACTCCGTTAGTCAAGGTTGAACCTCTCGAGTGGTTACGTGCGTTGTTCTTAGTGATTTGGTCGTAGCGATATTCTTGTGACGTGTGAGCTTATTTTTTGTTTTTGTTGTTTTGTTTTAGTTTTGTTTAGTATATGCTGTACAGTAGTGTGTGTGTATGTATCTATTTGTCATTGTTCAAGCCACAGTCCTATAAATCATTATCTTTGGCCGAAAGAGTAGTGGTGATAAAGGAAGTGGAAAAGGGACTTAAAAAGAAATCAGAAATCTCAAAGGCCTTCGGAATTCTTCTTTACACACTTTCAACATTTTTAAAAACAAACAAATATTTTGAGCATGATTGCAAACTTAACTGTGTTTTTTTTTCAATTCCTTTTAACAAACTTATTTAATTCGAATTTTTTGATAGTTCGAGTTTTTTCCTGGTCCCTTCAGGTTCAAAATATCCCGGTTACACTGTGCAATAAATGTAATATATATTTTCTCTCATTGGGGCAACATGAGATTCCAGTTATCAAATACCGATATTTATATGAAAATCAGGCTGTACAAATCCCTCTTGTTCTGTGTGTTGTGCGCACGCAGCTTGAACGTGCTCCGTGATGGAGGCCTGACGAGTCATCTGAGTAAGCTGTCGTGGCCGGTGAGGAAGAAGGCCAAGCTGGAAGAACAATGGTTCAGCGTGGACCTGCAAGATGTCCGTCCCGTGCTAGCCATTCTAGGGATAGGAGGGGCTCTAGCTGGGATGTTCTTCCTCCTGGAGGTCAGGAGGAGTAGGAAAACCTCAAGGAGGGACAGCAAGCCCTCACACGTCAACACACGCAGATAAACCGACAAGGAATACTCGCAAGAATAATTATTTTCAAAGAAGATTTAAACATGTTTTACTTAGACCAAAATTGATAAATTCTTACCATTTTATTTATGTTATTATGTTATGTTATTTATGTTATTTGTAATGATAATATCTATTAAAAGTGACGGCAGCAGATAACATGATTTGACTTATGAATACATGAAATATGTCAAATGACTTTTCTAGTTGTTAGATGATAATAATGATAATAATAATATCGCGCGTCTGGACACTCTCACTCGTAGCACAGTAGTAGAAATATTAGCCAGTCATAATATAACGTTGCCCAGGGAACGCCCGAATGTACTAATCGTACATCCTTTCCGTGGAGTCTCTTTCCATGTCTCGATGAGATGAGGTGATGGTGATTGTATGAGGCTGTGGAACAAGTGGAAATACATTAAAACTAACTTAAGTCCAAGTAACCAAACCCTGGCAACCATTGAGGATAACTCTTCTTTCGAGGAAAACACCCAAGGTACCAGTTGGGAATTGGACCCGGGGCCCCTGGGGTTTAGCCAGTTGCCCTGACCAGTACACTATGGGGCCGAATAGTTATCTGATAAGACACCTACTCTTAAATTTTGTACTATGGTTCTAAAGTCCTTGAAACGGAAATATGTTATTTATCCATACCAAAACTACTTAACGTTCAATGTCGGAATTAGACTATATCAGTATAATATGACCTACAAACTGACTTTATTAAAAAAAACACCAAATTAAGTTTCTCGGTCTTAGATTCATCACCGTCAATGAATAAACACATTTTTTTTAATGATGCTAATTTCTACTATGAAGGAACAAATATGCACTATGGCAAAAAATAAAAATAAATAACAGCTTTTTAATTAATAACACATATTTGGTTCTACATTCTAAAAATGATAATATAAAGCCAATTTTATTATATAAACATATTATGGTCTCTTAAATAATGGTAACCAATATTTTAAAAATAAGTAATAAGTCAAAATTAATTAGAATGATAACGTGATAAAAACATTTTGTTGTTTCCGAAAGGATTTATTATTATAAAGATTATCTACGATGCTAAAAAGGTTCAGAAGAATATAATGTCTTCAAAACTAAACCAACCTAAGATTAAATGAAAGGTTGACACGAATAATAGAGATCAATAAAATTTATTTGTATATTTAATAACGAAATTAAAACTGAGACCTATTTTACCAATTTATAAAATATCCTCAGTAATAATCTTTATTACTTTCTCGCCCTCTTACAGGTAGAACAAGTTTTGTGATCATCAAAAAATTGAACTCGAGATTTTGATAGATGTCGATGTCTTATGACCCCCCGAATACTAAAAAGTGGTTTTCACAATGACGTCTGCCTGTCTTTCCATCTGTCTGTCAGTCTATACCTCGGGCTGGAGCCTAAACTATTTTACCGATTGAGCTAAAACTTGGTGAATAGGATTTTAGAAAACATTCTAAATAGAATACAGTAAGGAGTGATAATGAATGTGGCTAGGACTTAGATACAACCCAAGATAAGCATCAAGTAATATTATAAATAAGTAAAATAGACTAATTTAAAAAATATTTATAATGAAAATAGAATTACTCTAAATTAAAATGTCTGGTTGAATTGTGCTTAAAATTATAACATAGTGTCATATAAAAAATGTTAATAACATATATTAAAATAACATCGACAAACAGTTAGTGAAAAAATATAAGTTGACAAGTCTAAAAGTACATCAACAATATAAAAATATAAAATTAACAAGGAAGAATTAAAATTTAAAGTCCAAGTTTACAATAGAGCCCAAGTGGATGAATTGTTAAATCCAAATTAAATCACACAGGCTTAGTCACACCCAAAGTTATGACAAAATAATAATAATTATTTTATGGTTGACTAGTAGATCTAAGTACAGTCTTGGTTATTTCCCGTTACTCCTTTTAGCAAAAACAGCATTTAGAAGAAAGCTGTTTTAGATGTTGCTGACATGTTTCGGTAATCTAAGTACCATAATCATGGCTACAAAGTCGTTGGGGTGTAACACGAAATGTTGTTAACGACTGTAAGGTTGAAGTGAGGTTTCAAGCTATACACAAATTTCTTTTTCTTTTAACTTTGCCAACACTTTAAGGGAAAGTATTAACGACCGTCTAAAAAAATCTAGCCTGAGATGTTGATGGATGTCGAAGTTTCATGACCCCCTAAACCTTAAAAAGTGGTGTTTGCCACGTTGTCTGTCTGTGTGTCTGTCTAACCCTAAAATTAATAGCAGTTTACTAGAGGACGAAAAGAGAAAAATTAAATTTTCTCAAAATTGGCTATAACGATTCAATTTCTCTCATTTTATACTCAATAGTCAATAATTATCTATTTTATACCATAAGATGTGCATCCCCTGGTAAAATGACGAAAATGTCAACCGGAAGTAAAATTGTAAAACAAAAGGTTGACCCTCGGAGACCTAATATCGATATTTTTATTGGTCCAAATAAACAAATGAAGACGTTAATTCTTTAAAAACAAAATTATGAAATTTAAAACCATGAGCCAAAAAATGTTTTATGTATGTCTAGCGCAATTTGCTCTCGGATTTGCTTGTGTATATTATATTACGAATTTTGAGTAAATATCTTCATTTCTAAACAATAGAACGAGAAAGTTCGTATGGAATTCAGTGCCATTTATTTCTTCCTTTATTCGATAGTATTCTATTGCACTAGTCACTAGAAAGTTACTTGTGGTACAAACGCTTTTTAAAAATATAATTATAAAGTCGCCCACAAAGTAAGAATTTCTCGTCACAGCTATTTCGCTAATGTTTTAAAGATTTTTAAATTTTTACTTTCATTTCCTGTGCACTGCGTTTTACTACCCATCCTTTTAAGTATATATACACATTAATGCAATGAGTGTGATGCAATTTTCTATATGTCCTCAAGTGTGTGTTTTTTCTTCAGATAACACATTAGAAGAATCAAATTACGATATTTATTATTTAAATGAATGACGATTGAGGTCTTATTGATTCGTGGTATATTCTCCAATTTAAAAAATAATTAAAAATCTATTGTTGTTAATTATTAGATAACTAATTTAAAAAAAATATATTTTAAATATAACTTTTTAATATAAATCAAATTAAAGTTTTATTGCTGACATATTTGCAGACTTAAATATTTAAACATTGTCATATTTGCTTATGAGGCTAAACTCAAAATTAGTCTCAGACCTTCAGCTTGATCTAAAATAAGAAATCTATCAATAGTAATAAATAGAACATACATGCAACCCAATAGCAAGCTCTCGTCTTATTGACCTCTTAAATCCCCTGAGCACCGTTATTAGAAAATAGCTCACTACTATTTTATCGCAAAGTTTTTTTTATTAAAAAAGACACGTTCTATTTAGAATATAAACTCTATTAAATCCAGTAACACACCTCACATTATACTCCTTAGCTATCATTGTTAAAATTTACTTAAGGATAACATTTAATAAAATTTATACTTTTTCAAATTGTTTGGTCATACAGATAAATTAATGCTTTAATGTTGGGAAAAAATATTTACTTTAGAAACCTGATGATATGTTTACGGTTTATTTACTATAAAGTATACAAGCTATGGTCGAAATTACTAAAAAAGGGTTCTTAAATAATTAAAGCATGTCTGTGAATATATGAATAATAAGACAGACATTTTTTTCCTTTGAAAGATTTTATCGGAAGATATTGAGATATTGAGATGATATTGCACTACCATCGTGGGAAAATAATTTGTTTATGATAAATAGTTGGAAACGATAGTTATAATGTTACTATACTTAGCTTACTCATCAAGTTTTTCTTGGTTCAATTTCCTGTCAACACTAAATAATTTATTATTAAATTTGAAATTGGACTCGTTCCATATCGCCTTGTAAATTTGTTCTAGATTTTTCAAATTAAATGTTTAATAGCACACAATGATGCGTAAAACCTGGCAGAATATGATATGAAGAGGATATAATACACCAAATGAGGTGAGTGCCGTAAAAAGGGCACATTACAAAAGTGTGGTTTTTTGAAACAATATAAAAAGGCAGAAATAAATCAACAATATAGCTGAGCCATAACCAAATAGATACAGGTACACCAACCTCCGTTATTAAAATATACTTTCAAGATTTTGTGGGAAAGCAGTTGAAAATATGACACATGAAATAAGCGATTTTGCATAGAAAGGGAAAGTAAACCTATGCACCCTTCTTACGTTACATACCTCAATTTCAGTTTTATTTGAACAAACGAATAAACAAAATTATTTTGACATTTCCCGTGTATTTCCGAGCCTGTGGACGAGGGATTTAAGTAATTAGGTTCATATTACATTCGGTCGTATTTGATTGGAAGTGACCTGATTGCCCTCGACCAGTGAAAATGATTATGGTTAATGGGACAACGCGCACTTGACTGCAATGCAACTGGGATTACGGGTTGCATGCAGATGACCGGATGTCCACATTTTCAGTTTAAGAGCATCTAGTCGTCTCCAGTCATCCCTCCTGATAAGTTTGTCATGGTTGTTTATACAGTGAGTGTGATTTTCCAGCATACAATAATATATTTTTCTTTCAATATGGAAATAGTTCAGTTCTTTATTAATGACATCATTATGTTAATAAAATACCGTGTATTCATATTACTTAAGATTTTGATAGAATATGGCAAACTATTCCATCTCATCACACGTTTGTAACAGAGGATTCATCTAGAATCTCTTAATCCTTCTGTGTCACCATTTTCTCATCAAGTATAAAAATGTTACTACTTTTTCCTTTGCTCATTTTCTGACTGAGGAATAAAAAAAAAGTAAAAACCGCTGACATGAACTGATTATTACACATGATCCGTGTGTATTTCGGCCGTGAAAACAATGATTCATGCGACCAGGCCATCTAGTTCGTGGGGCCCTAAGGTATTAATTATTAATATCACGTCTTACTACCCGTTAGGTTATACGCACTTACGATAATGTGTAATGGTAGGGTGATTGTGAGATGAAATGGAGGACCTACAGGTTAAAGTGGAATCCGAACCACGGTGGAGGCCTGGCATTCCATACATTCACAAGTTGTGATAATTACACGTCTTGTAGAGATGAAGGAAAGGTTTGTCAATCAAATAAATATGTGCCACAACCAAGGTTTGAACCCCGGACCTCCAGCATAGAAGCCTGACACCTTACCCCTTCCCACCTCATACTTAATTAAACTAATATGATACATGTTAACTACTGAATATTTATAGTTCAATAAGATACATATATTTAAAAACTTTGCTATCAGATATGTTTCCACTTTCTGAACTGTTATTTCAACCATAATATTTTTCAACTCCAGGACTCATTTATATTGAATTGTTTTACTATTGCCGGTGGTTGACTCACGCATTTTTAAATGAAAAGAAAAAACTGTCATTAAATTACAGAACAACCATGACATATATTCAAGAAATTTTAATGTCACCAAGTGAAGAAATTGAATGTGTGTGTTTGTACTGGAACCATATTTGATTTGTTTTGTCCAAAAATTGTTTTGCCATAAAAACAGCAAAACACTGGCTTTTTCTCGTATCCCCTTCCATCCCATCTCAAAACTTTTTTCATGGCGTTAATATTTATTCAATTTTTGACTTTTTAATTAATAAAAAAATCCAGTTAAAACATTAAAATTAAGGCCTTGAAGTGCATATGTTCCTGCACAGGGGCTACTAACAAATTATTTAATTTCAACCTCCGTGTGTGATCAATACCACGCAACATTCATGACAAAATTAGATACAGACACACAAAAGAGGGTAAAAGATATAAGTAAAAATATTAAAAAAGTAAAACTATTAAAAAGTGTAAACTAGATTAAAAGGGTAAAAATGATAAAAAGCGTGAAAATGTAATAATAATAAAAGGAGCATAAAGTATAATAGAACAATAAAGTAGAAGAGTGCAAAAAGTGTATTACTTTAGGATAAAGATGTTAAAAAGGTGTATAAAGTGTAAACGTGCTAAAGAAGTAAATTGGGTAAGTGTGGTAAAAAATTCTTAAACACTTATGATTGGATTTAATAATAACCCTTAAACAACAATAATTATCTATGCTATGACCCACTTATTTATATTTAATAGGTCTATATATATAAACATGTTCATATTATAATCTCTATTTTGACATTGTGAACAGATAGTGAGGCGTTTGAGAACCCCACTTCCGCCAACGGATAAAAACGCTTTTTCCCCGGTTATGTAATCATTGCGTGCTATGTCGCAACACTCCCCCCCCCCTCCGTGTCTTCCCTGGAAACAGGTGCCAGTATATTTCCATCTGACCTGAATTTCTCCTCTGATTATTTCCATGACGACATAGGGTTAACTACCTTTTGTCCTCCTTCAATGTCGCAAAGGTTTATTTCTGGTTTTATATGTGGCAATAGGTTTTCCCTGATGACTGGCGATATTTTGGCGGCTGGAAGTATGTTCATTGCTTTTTCATTTGTGCTCATTGGTTATTTATTCATTGGTTTCTTATGTCTGGGCAGGATTGGGACGGGGCATTGGAATTTTTTATGTATTTACTGGCTTGCAGTCCACTGCGCCGGGCGCTCCTCCTTTGGCATCGCTAGTGAGCGCTGGTAGCATCTTATCTGGCCGGCCGCTTAGCTAATAGTGTGACCGCCGAGAAGCTTAGAGCGTATATCGGCCGTTAGGCCCCTTTCAATTTTCCTTCACTCCCCACCCTCCTTAGAGGTATGTGTCCCAACTAGTCATCGCAATGTCGCAACCCCCTATATGGTAATGGGTTTTCCCGGTGACATCATTGCATTGTCGATACCCCCTATGTGGTAAGGTTTTTTTTCGCAACTAGAGAGCATTGACACAGCTCTGATTATGCACAATCATGGGCCTCGAAATTCTTAGTTAAGGGCCTCTATCCCCTACCACAAAAATCTACTAAAATTGATTGTTTGGTATCGTCAGTCGACATGCGACATGCGATAGAGGGAGAGTAGAAAACCACCCCAGTTGACCCGTGCGAGATTAGAATCCACGACCTCCCCTACCATAACTATATGAGTGACACGTACCCTTTCTGGCAAAACGTGTGGTAAGGATGATTAAGAAAATGTTCCGGAGGCAGAAATACCTACAGTTTACACCACTGGGGATTAGATTCCCCCTTCCCCCGCCAGATTTAGATGATCCTGAAATTTAAACGGAGTGTAAACTGTTATTAGAACCTCGATATCTTTATCACAGCTAATGTTTGTTATAACAGTAGTACTTCCTGCACCCCCTCCATTTTCGAAGGAGCTTTGCTGGTTGACCAGATTTTTACAAACCGAGAAAATGTGTATCCACATTTACCTGGAGTGAAAAAATCAAACGTCGATCACTCTGTCATCAGCCGTTTAGTGACGCCCTAGATCATGCGACCATCAATGCATGTATACAAAAATTATTATGAAATGCATAGTAATGGTAGATTGCTACCCAAGGACCTAGTCTTTTTTTTTTGCCAGTGATGGGTTTCAAATATGGTCAGATGAATTGATTTTTTTTTCCAAATGTTTTCATTATCTACCTTCACGTAAATGAAGGCACACTTATCTTTTAAATTATTCATAACTAGCAATTCCACACGGCGTTGTCCGTGACCCACTGTGGTATTGTGTTAAAAATTAGCCTAATTAAAAATCCGGCTTTGAGGTACATTCGGACCCCCTCCCGTCCACCTATGTTAAAAATTTCAGATCTCTGCGAGCCGTGACTTTGGCTAGGCATCGCACACAAACAAACCAACCAACAAACATACAAACAAACATTTTAGATCTCTGCATGCCGTGACTTTGGCTGGGAATCGCACAAACAAACCAACCAACAAAAATACAAACAAACATTTCAGATCTCTGCGTGCCGTGACTTTGGCTGGGCATCGCACACAAACAAACCAACAAACAAACATACAAACAAACATTTTCTTTTATTATTATAGATTCCTGTTCCATTAATATAAATATGCGGATAGCCCAGACGTGCGTCCCTACGCAAGAGAGAAAACATATCTGCAATAATAAAGACTAGAATAGAATAACAAGATCGAAAATCTCAATATCGAGATTTATTCCCACTGCACCTCAACGAGATTCGAACCGAGTCCTAGAGATGAACTTGATAGCTGAACACTGTCTCACCGAACTACAGTCCCATATCCATAGGAACAACTAGAAACGCCACTAGATCTAACTTCACGTATTCATACGTCAAGTCAAGTGATCTGCAGCAACCTATTTTGTTATACTATTAAAACCTATAAAATATCACCGATACTGTAGTATTATTTTATAATTGTTGGCTGAAAAATATTTATATTTTCTAAAAGTCTCTTTATATTAAAATTGGAATCTACATATAAAAAGTTGTTTTTCTGCAGCGTTTTTTTACTACCGGTTCGGGCTTTACTACAGTTATTCCCCGTCAAGTTAATCTAGTGCAAGCCTAACGATTTGTAGTCCCGCGACCACCAATGTATTAAATATTAGTGTTACTGTACATGAGAGGGTGAAATTATAAACAAAATAGTCAAAACAAACCCTTCAAAGTGCAGGTATGGGCTCAAAATACCTCCCTCAGTACACCCAGCCGAGATTCGAACCTCAATATCTCCGTCATCAGCAGTCTATAACCTAATGCGAGAGTAGAGCGTTAGACCATGCGGCCAATTTTTTTACGATCACAATACTTTATCTACCTGTAAGAGAGCGAGAAAGTAATAAATAAGAGCATGAGTTTAGCCGTAGTGGTAAATTGGAGCCAGACAGAAAAACTACACTCAAACCACACGAGTACTCGTAATAAAACTCCACCTCGTTTAGAAAATATAGTTTAAGTACCTAACTTTTATTTGTTTCAGTGATTATTTCTTTTAACACCATAGATATTAACAGCTAAGCCTTAGGGCCAGTTTCATAGTCAAATTTAGTACGCCTCAAGTGCGGCGCTACACTAAATACATGACGACACCTACCTAAACCAGAATGGAATGGGCCAGTTTCCAATGCGAGAACGGCCCATTCCATTCGAGTTTAGGTAGGTGTCGTCTTGTGTTTAGTGTAGCGCCGCACTTGAGGCGTACTAAATTTGACTATGAAACTGGCCCTTAGTGTTAGAATGGAAGAAAGCAACGCTACATAATTAAGTATATATGAAAGGTAGAGCTTGGGGGACGAATGCTTATAAATAGGTAAATAAACCCTATCCAGGGCCGGATCTAGGGTGAGGGGTAGAACGGAAATTTCCAAGAAACGGCAAAAATGAGATATTGTACGTTTTATTTTAGATTTATTTACTACCTATTGGAATTTATAACTTTAAAATTAGATTTTGAATCTTAAAGAGTTTAAATATGTCCAATTTATATACTGTAAATTTTTATTTGCAAAAAGTTTGAGGTTGAAAAATGAAATATAAAAATAACTAAAAATCCTGTTTATTACTTCTCCTTCGTTTGTTTTCGGAACTAATCAAAAGCAAGGAAAGAGTTAAAAAGCTTGTGACACAGGCTAAAAACTTCACAAGCAGTGTTATGATCCATACAGTCAAGAACATCCTTGGCAAACAGTGGATACAAACAATTTATTGTTATTACTCTTTGATGTAATTTTTATTTTTGTGTAATTATTTTTTTAATAGCAATACATTTTATCTTATTTTAAAACATTAAAGATTCGGTGTTTTTATGTTTTGAGAGAGGAGGGTGACACTTTCATTCATTGCCTAAGGCCACAAAAGGTCACGTGCTGTCCCTGGCCGTATCTGAATCATATTAAAATACATTTAAAAAATGTACCTTTATATGGGAATTGAACTCAGAATCTTTGGTTTAATGCACCAATGTTATACGATTGCGCATGAAGAGATCATCTCATATAAAGGGTTATTCTTCACTCAAATATTAGGGCAGATTTTGTGATGGACGTGTGGATATTATCAGATACTAATAGCTATCATTGATAACATAGTCATTGGTAACTCGGTAGTTGCTCTATCCTGCCAATATTACAAATACTTAGTACAGCACATTCCAAGTGAAACAAGATGATTTGAGTCCTATGTCTAGATGTCATTATTTCATTTATTCTTACTAAGTATTAGTACAATGAGGTGACCTGGTGGTCCAGGGGTAAGGTGTCAGACTTCTGTGCTGGCGCCCGGGGTTCAATCCTCGGTCCCGGCACAGATTTATCTGATTTCCAAACTCTTCCTTCACCTCTGACAAGATATCTTGTGAATGTGGGGAATGCCAGGCCTCCACCGTGGTTCGGATTCCACGTTAAACTGTAGGTCCTCCATTTCATCTCACAATCACCATACCATTACACATTAGCGTAAGTGCGTATAACCCGAACGGGTAGTAAGACGCGGTGCTAATGATAATAATAATAATAATTAGTACAATGGAAGATGATTTAACGGAACATACCCTAATTACCTTGTAGAGGAGATTTGGAATACAAATAACATTGCAGGAAACGACTCCTACCATACACGAATTGAACCTCATAATCTCTTCTATAAGAAATCCAGTTTATTTTTTTAATGAACGCCTTATGCTATTTAACCATTGGAATGTGTTCAGTACCTGATTCAAAATATACAAAAATGAGAAATATTTAAAGGTAGACAACAATACAATACATTTGAAAAATAATTTATTAAAACATGCTAAAAATCTTTTAAAAATGACGTGAGTAGGGTTTTATTTGTTACAGTTAATAGTAATGTAAGGTCTCCATTATACTGTGATAATTCTGAGCTATGAATAATGTCCTATCCAATCCAATGGCCGCGTTTTGATTGTGTTCCTAATGGTCATTCATTAGAGGTTGGAAAATTGACGCTAATTCTATTACTCTGCTACACACACACTACTGGGTTTATTAAACTTGTCAGACTTGTAGAAATGGTCTTAACTCTGGAATAGGTATCAATAAATTGTTTGTTCCATCATCGATACTTACACAAAAAGTTTCAAGAAGGTAATTTCTCTTTAAGATTAGTTAAACTTTATTACAATCTCGCTATATTTACGGTTAGTAAAATCGCAATGAGGACAGATTGGATTAAATGCACTATTTGTTATATGTGTGGATATAAGGTCTTCTGAATAAGATAATCACCATAAATGAGCCTTTTCACCATTTATCAAAGTGAGATAATATGGAATTAATATCCATGACATAGTGTTTATTTCACTGGATAATGGGCTATTTGGGAAAAAAAATAATTATGGAGAAAATTGTATTGAAACAAATGTATAGTTTACTAGAGCGTTACTCATACTCATTCATACAAAGCTCGCTGTGTATTTTTAATTGACGTTAGTTTAAAACGTAGTACACTTTATTGGCAGTGTATTTACTATTAGATACTTATTTTATTAATATAAAGAAACAGGGGGAGTAAGGTGAAATGTCTACCGAATTTATAAAAATATAAAGTCCTTTAAACCTTCACCTCTTTTTAAAAAAAAGTGAAGTCCAATTTATATAGAAAGAAGATTATTTGGCAATTACAAAAGTTAAAATACATTTTCCTATAATAATACGCCAAGTCATGAGTTCTGTAGCTTGCTAATGGATAGAACTATCAATAGGCCTACTTATAAAATATACGAATAATAATATAGTTAAATAATATCAATGTTGGCTGCAAAAATTATGTTTGTATTTTATAAACCATTCTTCCAACTAAAATCAGGGTATATCAATAACAAATTTATCTAAAATTGGGTTTCTTGTTATTGTTTACTAAATTATTTCCGGAATATTTGACACAAGGTTTTAAATCGTACTGTTGGTTTAATATATAAAAAATTAACTGAGATAAATCCCAAACCATTGAACTAGTTACTCACTCCTATGGCTGCAAGGTCAAGGCGTCACTATCGAAATTGAGTAAACTGTCAATGACAAAGTTTTTGGGGTTCAATATTGGTCGGGTGTGATGAAGTTGGTTTTATTAAATGATTTTCCACCCTCCCAACACGTAAATGCATGAGCATTTCCTTTAAATTAAACCATCCTACTCTCTAACACACCAGAGTAATTAGTAATAGAAACATAACACGATTGTATAGTAAGACGCAGTGATAACAAAACACTAGTTTAATAATCTCTCACGCTTCATTCAAGCCTTTAAATATTTTATGTATAAACTTTAAATTACGGTCTAGAACAATTGGGCGCCGCCAACCGGACGTGGCCAACTGGGTGCCAGGACAACTTGACGTTAAAAAAATACTTTTTTCTTTTATTTTTTTGATTAAATTTTTTCTAGTATAACGCAATGCACTTTTTTAGAATATAAATAAGCCAATGTTTTCATATATTCTTCAATTAAAATTAAAGAATGATGGGTAAAAACTAAAAATGAACTTTTTTTAACTAATAATATTTTTCAGCGCAACATCATATATATTTTTCAATTACGTAAATATTCATTTTTGGAGTTGTTTGAAAAGATCTTAGTAAAGGAAACTCAATTAATTCATATTTATAAAGTTAACCTAACCTAACCTAGCCTATAGGTTATGTTAATAGTGGTTTAATAAGGAGAATATTAATATTGATAAATTATTCAAGGAATACAATACATATTATTCAAGGAACATAATATACATAAAAGATAATCTTATTATAAGAGATGAGATAAATATGTGAATATAAGGAAAAGTTAAAATAAGGATATAATAAATTGGAAAACTATATAGTATTTAATAGTTAATTATTTAGTTATTATAACAATTTGAAAATATATTATAAGTAGACACGATATAAAACCTAACCTAAACTAGCTATAGCAATGCAATAATACAAGACCAAAAAGTTTAAATAAAATATGATGTTGCACATAATCAAAGAATGCATCTTTTGCTTTTACTCATCACTTTTTGATAAAAAAGAAAAAATTGCATTGCAATATGCTAAAAAAAAAGCAAAAAAATGTTTTAAAGAAAAAGTGGGCTTGGTGCCCAGTTGTCCTGACGCTCAGTAGTCCTGGCACCCAGTTGGCGGGGCCCAGATGCTGGCACCCAATTGTCCGGATCCGTTTAAATTAATGAGGCAAGTTTTACTTTAAAGTAATTAATGCCTGTGTTGAAACTAATAGTTTATGCAATTGCTATTAAGGCGATTGGCCCTTTTCATTTGGAGTGAAAAGCAGAGCCATGGGAGAAAACGGTTATCTTCAAGAATATTTATTGTTTTGCAATTTTATTTACAGAAATGGTTTGTTCAAGAATAGAAACATGTTGATTAAATTATACTTTTTATCTACTGACCGCCTTTATAATTTTAGCAGTGATCAAATATCGATAAAATTGACATTTTTCAATAGAAAACTGCTGGCTTCATCAAAATAACTAATAAACATCACACCTTAGAAAAGATGTTGGAAATATTACTATGAAAATTTCACTCGTTCTCGAAAAAACTGATATTTCCAAATGTATGATTTTTCCTCAAGACCTGTCCAGTAGCTAGCGCCATCTATGGTTTTCGTGATCAATCTGTTCTTGTTGGCATGGAAAGTTACTTTGGTCGGTTGTGAAGCCACGTCACGCCTTTCACCCACGACATTTAGCTTTTATACTTGCACTAGACAGGGCCAAGAGCTTTAACTTCTTAATATAAGTGGTGATATGAAGTAAAGTTGTATATAGCAGCTAAGCCCGCAATATCATGGAAAGAAAGTGGGAAAATAACAATATTAAATCACATGTGAAAACCACTACGAGAATACCCGGCTGAGACTCGAACCTTGACCTTCCTGCCACTGGCTATACTGTCAACATAAGTCTGTGGATTGCTCGCTCGGGCTCAATTAAAGATCAGATCAACATAAATGTTTGGAAAAGGAAAATTATACTAAAATTATCACCCCCTTATTGTAGACTCCCACATTCACTGGAAAACTAGAGCAGATACTTTGAACTCGTAACGAGCTCTGCCCCAATCGCAGAGTATCAGCACGATCCACTCGGTGCGACTTGAAATAGTTTCAGATTCTCGGTTCTGAGAGACATCTGTTTGGGAGATTCAACCCACTGAATCAATCAATACCCGTGTTCCTGAACTCAATCGCAGGAATCACACCTACCAGAAGACTGATGCATCTACTGCTGGGAGATGAATTTATATTCCGTTCACGATAGGTTTTTACCTGGATGACAGTTCGAAAATCATATGTTTAGGTTTTGGGTTGCCAACACTTCTAAAAGATCACGGTTTTGTTATAATTGTAAAGATTTTTAATTACCTGTTATATATTACATTTAAAATAACGTAAACTTAAGTTTTCTCATACTATTTCATTTTTTTAAATAATTTCTTTTTATCCAACTCGAAACAATATTTTAAACATAATTAAAAGTACTTATTTTTCGTTTTGGAACGTTACTGATTTTGTGTAATATAGTGCACACATCAATATCTTTTAATACAAGCATCGTATTTACTTGTAAAAGAGAATATTATTGTAATTTTTTTTACATACAATAAATGATTTTATGATTATTTTATCGTATTTTGAAATATTTAACTGAATAAAATATTGTCATCAACTGCGTGTCTGCATCATTGTAAAATCTTGCTTACCGTCATGTTCAATCATATTGTTTAGATTCGTTAGGCGCCATTTTAAAGATATGTTCGTTAAAAGTTTTTGTGAAAGTGGCGTGAATATATTTTTTAAGGGGAAGAAAACTATAAATAAACTTTGTATCTAACCTCAAATAAATATATAAATAATATTGGCCTAAATTACTGTGGTTAACCATAACATTAATATATTACCATCTGTTTTCATTACAGTCATCCAAAGTGAAAGATGTCAGCTGTTGGCGTAGTGATATATTAGCGATTATTTCTAGTAACATTTCGAGCTGTCATCCAGGCAAACTTAGCTCGTGAATGACTTTTAAATAACTCGTTGACTATAAAACGCGCGTGTCATTATTGCGCTGTGTTTCTTGATTCAATAAACAGCACCATAGTTTGGAATAAAAAGTCATCATGAAATTATTCTTATTAAGAAATGTTTGATCACTCCAAAATGAGATATGTTGATAATCAGCTGTTTATAAACTGAGTCAACATACTTTTCTTTCAGCCTGTGAATTGTTTGAATTAACTTTTAACAATTTATGTGAAAGTGATCATTTCAGTGCTGATTTTAACAAGACACATCCTATAATAATTTATGGAAAAATATACTACAATGAAACCTGCATTAAACGAAATCGTAAGTGTCCAAGATATTTTTTCGCTTAAGCCATTTAATGAAGGTAAACTATAAATATTAAACCAGGGACATGCACGTAATTGGGATTAAAATCATAAAATAAAACACTGTACCCATTGCACAGAGCTCATTATTCACAATATAATACATTAAACTGAACAGAAAAACATTGCTACCTTTGTCTTTATTTTTTCTAGTAGTCAATCAGGGTTTTCTTCATACAGTTTACTCTCTTGGCTACCTGACTTTCCACAAACACTTTAGTCTGATAAATAACACTAAGCATGTCAGAGTCATTGCGTTGTAGGGTAAATTTCTGCAGTTCCATTAAACTTTTCACATCATCTTGATAAGTCCTCACGCTACAATTTCCTTCTTCCGACACAATTTCATCTTCTTCTTCTTTCTCTTCCTCCTTCTCTTCTCCTTTCCAACTTTATTTAAAATTCTCAACTAAGGCATCGATATCCATTGTGGCTTGTTCAGTTTGCATGTTATTGTTTATGTTGATGTAGTCTTCAGCATTACAGTTATTGAAAGCAGCTTCATTCATGCAGTTTTGTAAGTCCTGCTGGTCAATCCCATATTCTACACTAGCAGTAACTTTAATCATAGAAAATACCCATTTTTCGTAACAATTTTTCACAATTTCTGGCAACACCTATTTAAAGCTTGACTTATTCGAATAACCGCAACTAGAGCCAAGACGGTTTTTACAAGCTCAGAGGCGAATAATGTAGAATGCATATTGTTGAGCAAATATTGCATTACTAAGTTATAATAGTGCATTCTAACATTCTGAATGGTTCCCTGACCCATTGGTGGTTGAGAAAGACGTGTGGTGTTTGGAGGGAACTAAGCAAGTTACACGTTGGAAAGTTCAATGTGGGGTGGCATGTTGCATTATCCAAAAACAACAAAACATGCCAGTTTTGCTTTTTCATTCTGCCGTTAAAAGCCGTTAAGAATTCCTCAATGTTATATGAAGTCATCCACGCATTTCTGTTGGATCTCCACTCAACTGGAAGTTTCCGTATGTCTATGTTTCTGAAACATCGTGGCTTTGCTGCCTTACTGTTAACTAAGGGTTTCTCCATTTCACCTGACATAAAACCATATAGAAACACAGCCGACCTTTCTTTGCACAACTTTCCTCCCGAACGTTTTTCCCCTTTCAAACACAACGATTTATTTGGTAGCGCGCAGAAAACAGTCCAATCTCGTCAGCATTTGCTATGTTTTTAGGTTCACATCCCTTGATTATGGAGGGAATTTTAGCAACCCACTCTTCAATGATTTCACTATTTACATCACTCGATTCTCAAAAAGTTCGTTAAAAACTATCCGATATCTTTTGCGATAACTCTCCAACCAATGTTTAGATGCTTGGATTCAGTTTTCTACAGTTTTTGAACGACCTTTTTGGCGTATTCCTTTACCATTGGGCCCAACACTCGGTTATTTTTGCCTCAATACTGACAAACTACTTTCACACTATTCCATTAATGCTTAGTTTGCAGTTTTCTTATGTTCTCTTTTTATTTTACCATTAGCACAGTTTTCCCTAGCTTCAAAATTTCCGTTTTTCCTTTAGAATATCGTACACTTGAATATTACCGACGCTAAACATCTTCACGATCTGCTTGACAGATAATTTATCTCATTCACTTGTATGAATAACTTTGACTTTCGTGTTTAGATCAAGCACACTCTTATCTTTGAAGCCATAAGGACAACTCCCATATTAAATAAAAAATATAGGCCTAGAATCCATATTCAGTAAAATTTCCAGAAGTGACAAACAATTGAATTTCAATACTGGTAATGCTGTACCGTTAAAAGCTGATTAACAAGTCATTAGCGTGGAAACTAGGAAGAACAGAGATAACACATCAATATACAATAACAGTTAACAATTCTTTAAGCAAGGTAACAAAAGAACTAAGAAGAAGAAAGGAAATATACCTGGCTTAACATTTCGACTCCTCTTAATATAAAGGAAGAGTTAGAGAGAAAAAATCTGTGGAATTTTTATGACAGGTTTCACTGTATTTGGTATATTTTTGTTCCAGTGCTACTATCCCAACGTGAAAGAGAACAGAGAGGTAAAAATAACGGTAAGAAAGTAATGAAACAGTTAAGACTTATTAAAAGAATGAATAAGATTAAGTCCCACTAATGAAAAAAGACATCTTCGCTTAACCCACCTTATACAAGAGACCCTTGCTGTCATTGGACGTTATGGATGTAGAATACAAGAGAACAAGGCGCAATCATTTGTGTCAGCACCTAAATTTTGGTGATGCCGAAACGATAATAAAGATGAAGATTTAAAAGAGAAGGAGAAAGGGAGAGAGAAAATGACAATTTGAAAAGAGAATGTCAAAGGGGGAAATATCTTTCGTTAAGAAGAAGGAGAAGATGATTATTTAAGGAAAGTGTATGAAGAGAGGAACTAAGTTAATATGGAGAGGAACGGAGAAGAAACAATCAGAAGAAAAGAGGAGAAGAAAATAGGGCAGATAAAATTGGAAGAGGAGTTTTTTTACAAGATAGAGCTCGAGGTATGCGAATTAAAATCCCCAGAAGATTAAAAACTTTTTGAAAAGTTGGTTGGGAAGAAAAGGTAAGGTTATATATTGAAAGTGTAATGGAGAAGACTGTAGAAAGGGGTCCATGGAACAGTCGTGGGCAGGGGGATTGAGAGAAGGAGTGGGGTATTAAAGGGGGAGTGTGGGAGGCTTTAAAACTGAAAAGAATGGGAAGAACAAAATGGTAGTATGATATAAAAAAACACGTTATTTTGCAGTGCTGTGACTTGATTCAAATTTCATTAGGAGGAGAGTCAAAATTCCTTCTCATGGTTAAACAATATTTTACACCTAATATTATTTTCAGATGGGGCATTTAATTACGGAAATCAATATAAGTCTCTTATAGCAAACTACCACAGCATTATATTTCTTAATCACTTAAACGTTAAGAATTTTGCTTTAAAAAAAGAGAAGCTTAAACGATTTTTTTAAGGAGTAAATTAGCTGAGAAGTTTGGTTAATATTATTTCTTGGCAATAATTACAAGAAATAGTAATATTTTATTTACTGTGAGGGATTTATTTACTTACCCAGGGTATCTATCTTGCACGTTCTGAATCAGCTAATTATAGCAAAACACAAATTATATCTAAACCTCGTAAAAACAAAACACCCAGTCCCCCTGATCTAATAGGAAGCCTTTTATGTTTTCTTTAATGTCGGGATTTGAACCCAAAACTCTTAAAGTAGTATTTAGAGGCACTACTGACTACGTTAAGGTGTTTCATGAAAGTAACTTATTAATTATTCAAATTAAGTTTGAGTAGCAAATAGTTTAATAGTCATTTATTATTCTTAAGCTACTTCAAACTTTTAAACTAGTTACTTAATAACTACAAGATAATACAATCCCAAGAATATATTATGCTATATTTTATCATATCTATGTTAGCAGTGAAAACATAATGTAAAGTGCTGTAGAGTTATTACTATTTTATTATATTTTAAAATGTAATATTAACAGTTTCTATAATTTAGAACTATTACAAACAAGCCTATTTAAATAAATAGATCTAGACAACAAAACACTGTTCCCAGATTTTAAATCTTCAGACATTTTATTTGTTTTCTAAAGTTTACTAAAAAAGTTAATAGTTCCCTCAATATACCTTTTCAAGCAGTTATTTCAAGATCTGTAGGGTAAACAAAGACATCTTGAAGGGCTTATGCGATTATACTTTTTCCTCTATATAGGTAAGAAATTATTTTCTTTTTCTTTTCGTTTTTGCGTTAAACATTTTCATAAAAAGAATTAATTAAAAACTGTTGAAAGCTTAATTAGCTAGACGTTTCTCCAATGCTAACTTTAAAATAAAACAACAACAACAAAGCTTAAAAACTTGACAAATTTAATATTTTTGCAATCCAACTTGCAATTGTCTACTAGATTAATTTAATTTCCATTATAATACATTATTTTACCAAAAAATTAATATTAAGTGTAGTTTTGGTTAGACTTCGTTTACAAACAATAATTTTAAGAAATGGTTGAAACCAGCCACCAATCATTCTGTGAAAAATCTAATCTTGAGATTTGATCTTTTTTTTTAAGGCCTTACAGAAAGGGTATTGTGACGTTATTTGCCAGCCTACAATGTATTTCCTTATATTTTTCTAATTTTTGTGAATAGTTTCCAATTTATTTTAGTTTTAAATTAAGCACTTCAAAGTTCGGCCGCCGCTTAACACGCTGTAATGCTGGCCTGACAAATAATACTATTTACATCCATTCAATAAAGTAAAAGGACAGAAGGAACAACGCATAACATGTTTTTAAATAATTTAAATAAGGAATTTTAACTTAAGGAAGAACACTTACCTTTTATTAAATATATTAATTATCCTTCCAAGAAGTTTGTTGACGCTTCTTTTATTTATTTTCAATGTCGACCATGATTGATTTCAACGCAAGCGCAGATCTGTCAAACAAGTGAGTGGTGAGTCTTGTGATGGTAAAAGAACCAACAGAGGAAAGATGTAAATAACCCCAAACTAGCGCGCTTTTCAATTCTTACAGATAGAAATAAACATTACATTTTTTAGGAAAACATTGTTCACATTCATTGGCATATATTTCAATATTTATATTATACCTGCATTGTAATTGATTTTTATCTCTAGTCCATACCAACATTTTATCTTTTGGTTTAATATATTAGTTTTCTCTTTGGACTTGGAAGTAAAAAATAGAACACTTTTAAATTTGATTTTGGAAGACTTTCTAGAGGAGACTGGGTCTTCTTCCTCGGTTTTGGTCTAACCTGGAGCCAAATCTGTGGAGCTCTTAATTTAATTTATTTTTAAAATTAAGTAATTGTTGTAAAGTAAAGTGTGAGTAGCAAATAGAAAGCTAAGTAGATGTGCAAGAGCTAGACTGTTTACTTTTTAATAATTGTGGACGAGTTTACATTAATAAAGTGAAACGAATTTCTGAAGTTGGTGTTGTTTCAGCATGGACTAATTAATAGGCGAGGTCAAGCCAACTCTTCAACTTTAAAGTCAATTTTTTTTTCTTTTATCAAATATCAGAATTCATGTAAGAACTTTCAGAAAGACTATCTAATTCATAGAATTCATTAACATTTTATTTTATGTCTAAATAATAATTGTATTGATTTTTTCTCTTCTTCTTTTTGTCTCAACAATACTATTTCATATTGTCAAATTAGAAAATATAACTATCCGTAATTCCATAGGTAGGATTGGGATGTGGTAAGAAAAACAATATTAAACCCACAAAAGTTTCAATAATTGTTATTTTATACATTTATTTTTTATTGTAGTCTAAATTACATTATATTTCAACAATCCATTTTTATTTAAATGGTTCATGTTTTATTTTAAGTATTCCCCAGTGGTCTCGAGTATTGAGAGACGTCGTGCCACTGTCTGAACTAACCGAGGTAATTTTTTTTTATTATTAATAATTTTTCCTTCTCCTAGATCCTAGGAGTGGCGCCCAACCAAAAGCACCATTTTTATACATCTTGACATTAACTGTTGTTATGTAAACAAGATTCTGAAGACACTGATACTAACTAGACACAGACAATTATAATTTATAAAATACATATTTTTTTATGAAATACCACAGTATTTGAATTTATAAATTCTAACTACCAATAATATTTTATTTTTAAAATTATGCAGTTAAATCAAATAGTTTTCCGTGTCCTTTATTAAATTATATTACTCTTGCCCTGTGTTTCAAGAGCAGAGGGTCTCGAACCTATGACATTGTGGTGAACATTACCATTTTCCCGTTTCAAAAACGTGGTTCTGCGTTGTGTTCCTTATGCACCGTTGCATACCAGAGGGAACCATGTTACCTTGTTTACACACCCAACGCTCTCTACTACTTGTAAGTTTGTGAACAGGGAGCACTGAAGACAGTTGAGTCAACATGCGGCAGTTTAGGACCTTCGGGATAACTCAAGTAGAGATGTTCATGATAAGAAATAAAACTTTCTCTAGAGAGAGAACTTTGGCAGCCATTATTACTGAAGACTTACACAGGATTCGTGTTCTTTTAATTCTTATTTCAACAAAACAAAACCGTATAGATCCTCAAATAAATTATATTTCAACTCTATAATGAATATACACTAGAAATAAGTTCATCCAAATCGTGCTGATACTAATTACTTGTTTATCCGGAACCGCTTTTTGACTAGAAACCAAATATTAAACTTTATTAATATTTACCGAAAAGCTCGGATTGTAATCATATCATAAAAAATAAAATAAAACAGTTACTGTTAAAAAGTGAAATTAGATTAATTTAAACAAGTTGTATGACTCATTTTGTTTTTGTTTGTGACAAAAAACAGATCCTATTCTTCGTATTGTATCGTACTGCAAATAAATGTGTCATTTGCCTGACATACTGCGCATGTTCACTTTTTTACATACCTTATAGTGAATAATTTCCAAAACTACGGTTTATTCAGATTGGACAACTTTAACTTATCTTTTATTTACCACAATATCTCTTGATGTTAAAAACGGCAATACATTTTAGACCTATACTTCTGGTCACATGGTTTAAAATGTCAGTATCCAATATACTGAATTGCCGATGGAAGGGAGTTAGAGGTTAATCTAGTACAATTACACTGTGGATGAATTACTACATATGGTTTATCAATTTGTTTTTACCATCCTCACCACACGCTAATGCGAGTGCATTTTATAATCTCAGATCAAATCATTAAAAAAATTATTTTAAAACCTATGAAATTAAAATATTAAATTAAATATTATTGGAAAATGACTTCACCTGGATATGGGAGTGAAAGCTGGGAGATTTATCTTAAAATACCAATGCTCACCCTCTGAGCTATCCAATAATTGCGCTATGATCACTAAGGCAGGGGTACTGGATTCGATACCCGTGTATAGTGGTTATTTTTCCTTAATTCAATTAAATTTACAAATGTATAAAGTAATGGCTGTATCTGTGAAAATAAAAGCTAATTTCTAACTGCAGGAAAGTAAAAATCTACAGAATAATTTGTTTACGGCCTCAGATATAGTTTTATCAAAAAAATATCTACAATGTAAACATTTTCTATTTCGTGGTATGTAGTTTATGTGGGTATAGAGACTTACATCAAATTGACAAGAATATTTACTAAAGTATATAAGTGTAGATGTATTTAAAAACTAGATAAATTTAATAAAGTCAATGATAATTATTTTATTCATCAGTGAAAAATGGATACGGTACAGTATATTTTGTAATATTATTTATTTATGAAGGCCACACACATGTGGCTTCGTAGTTAAAATGAGATGTAGACTTTGAAATAAATAAATGGAAATTTGTCTTATAATGTGAACAAAATATATATTATTAAAGGAGTTTTGTGAATTCGAACCTATTTTCCAAAGTGGGATACATATTAGCTTGACGCACTAAACACTGGTGGTATGCAAGAACGTTAGTGAATGCTTAGTGGACCGATAGTGTGGTCCCCGAGCACACTATCGCTACCCCTTTTAACCTATAATGACGCAAGCAAACCCACGCTAGTGTCCACTTAACATCATCCACCTAGTAAAGTTCTTGCATACGGCCATAAACACTATCACACTTATATGCCAATGTATGAAACATAAAAAGAAAAAAGAAAATGATAGGTTCAGCCTGCAACGTATCTTCTTGTATTTTTATAAAACTTTCCCTCTTCATATGACAGATATACACACTCACTCAACTGTTTGAACCTGAACAGCATTTCCAAGGGGCCTATTAAAATGGGTGGGTGGTGGAGGGAAGGTTCAGAAAAACAAAGTCCAAATACTCTCGAAGCCTAGTAGATATAGGAAGCTGAAATTTTTCAGGCATGTAGGCCTTGCCAGAAAAAGTATAGGAATATTTATGAATAACCGAAAAAAAAAGGTATATGCAAAAAAAAAGTTGTTTATGATGATATCTTCAATCTAGGAAAGTTTCACACTTTCAATTCAGTAAATATTTGATCCACTACAGAGTCTTTAATTGAAATGCACCTGCCAGAGTTTGATGCTCATTAAAAATGATTCACATTGGCAACCATTGTCCAACAAATGTCAATAAGTCACATTTACACGACCAAAAATTAAAGTGTTGATTTTTAAACGGGTATTATTCTGATGTATTATATTTGACACATCATTTCAATTCATTAATTATAGATTTGAATTGGTCAAATATGTACATTTATGCACCTAAGTTGTAATATTCATAAAGGCTATTTAAATATCCATAAATATAATTTACATTAATCCGTGAATGTGTGGTTGCTATTTAATTTTTGCCACCATTTATTCTTAACGGGAACCCGGACACAGTTAATATATTACATTCCCGTTTGTATTATACACATATTAACTAATAAATAATTATGTTATGTGCTAGAGATGAAAGTTTGTCCTCATTTGTGTGTAGGGAGACTGGAAAACCATTTAAGCAAAACATTCTAGTTACACCCGACCGAGATATGAACTTTGATCTCCCATTGTCTTAATTCTAGTGCATTGCGAGAGTGATGCCTTAGACATATGGCCATCGTAATGTGTGTGTATATATACTATAGTGACATGGTTTCTGATGTCATGGAAAAAATGGTTGAGATCTTTAAAGAAATAGGTTTTACTTCACATGGAAATTTACATACAAACTCACAAAATTTCTTAGGCTACCACACACCCTATGATTTGGACCAGCAAGAAGGTTGACTTCAGAGAATAAATAATAATAATAATAATAATAATAATAATAATAATAATAATAATAATAATAATAATAATAATAATTAATTATAAATAATAATATAGCACCACGTCTTACTACCCATTCGGGTTATACGCTTTAAGTAATAATTACGCTAATGGATTGGGAATGTCGAATTAGAGGAAGTGAACCCGCATTTGCGTGGAGGGAGAGTGGAAAACCATTTAGGAAAAACCACCCTCAGCTCACCCGACCGAGATACGAACCTCCCGTCCTCAGCAGTAGAGCTCAACACGACAAGCGCGATAACCAACTACGCCACCGAGGCGGGTGACTTCAGAGAATCTTTCCCTGGGAGAGATTAATAGCTTATACTCATAGGGTAGAGATAAGGAAGATCGGGTATAGAGAAAGTGAACTCAAATTTTCGTTGAGGGAGGGTGGTAAATCGTCTAGGGGAGAAAAATAAAACAACTCATTACTCCTAGTCAGGTTTCTAACCCTGACCACTCCGTCATTGGTGACCCTGAAAATATAACCACTGACATTTATTGTTATACATTTAAAATATGCCATATACTATGTAAACAGATTTAACGAGAGTAATAAAGCCGGTATTTATACCTCTCGACCATCAAATATTTCATCACTGCTATTTGGCTGGGATCAAAGTGTGAATTATTCAAAACTTCCCATATAATGACAAATAAGAATCACAATTAAATAACATTTTTACTTTAATCTCAAAGATAAATAATCAACTTTATAGCTCTTTATATTATCTTAACATCTTAACCGTAATTGTTTTGTTTCATATCAGTGTGTGAACTTATTTTTTCTCGCTACCTTCTTGCTTCTTGGAACAAGAACGGTACATACGTTAACCATGTTTGTAAGGTATTAATGTGTTCAAAAACAACCATTATGTCGGCCTAGATATTAAATATTTACATTCTGTTTTTTTATTTTTTAAATATTGTATTACTAATAATAGTAAAAACACTATCTAAACTACATAGTTTTAAATATGAATTTTTGAAAAATAGTATTTAAAGTATTTAAGATTGTGTTGATATTTCCGCACGCGCTTAGGCTATATGCATATGTAAAACTACTCTGATATTTTTAGTATGGATAAGTTCTTATTTAGAATAAGTGTACCTGCAATTGGGTGGAGTGTAACAGGAAAACTATTTAGGAAAAAATATCCTCAATACACCCAAATGGGGTTTAAGACCCAATATCCCCGTCACCGGTACCCCATTATATTGTGTGAACATTAATACACTGCAGGGGGCTCAAAGTGTTTTTTGTATCACCGTGTATCAGGTTATATTATTATTATTATTATTATTACCACGTCTTACTACCCGTTCGGATTGTACGCACTTTGGCTAATGTGTAATGGTAGGGTGATTGTGAGATGGAATGGAGGACCTACAGTTTAACGTGGGATCCGAACCACGGTGGAGGCCTGGCACTCCACACATTCACAATTGTGATTAAATACGTCTTGTCAGAGGTGAAGGAAGGGTTTGGTAATCAGATAAATCTGTTCCGGGACCGAGGATTGAGCCTCGGACCCCTAGCAAAGAAGTCTGACACCTTACCTCTAGACCACCAGGTCACCATCAGGTTATACGTATATATGATATACTCTAATGGGGTAAGAATGAGGAAGGAAGAATTGTATTGGAAATTTACCGACATTTGCGGGAAAGGAGAGTGGGAAAACTTTTATAAAAATCACCCTTAGTTGACCCTACTGGGATTAGAACACCGATATCCCCGTCATCGGCCGGCAAGTTTTACACAAGGGCTACGCCTTAGAGTTTAGACCATTAAGTTGTTGAATGTACAAATATCTCATATTAATTGACCTCAGTCATGAGGTAAAGTGCTCATCTCTGATGTTCATGGGTTCAAACCCAGCAACGGACAACAAACTTTTCTTGAACGAAAAAAATCCTTAGCACAACTTCCTTCGGAGGGGAAGTAAAGCCATCGTTCTCATGTCAATTGTGGAGTGTAAAAGAACCCTGAAAAATATGTGAATGTATCTTTTTGGTAAGAATAAAAGGCTCTTTCATGCTCGCTTGTTGAATTCACGCTGTTTCCTCAGGAAACCGTCGGCGGCTAGTGCCAAGAAAGTCATCCCACTGTAAAACCCGTCTGGCAAATCAAATAAGGCAAATTCTTGAGATTTTCCTTAGCTTAACAACGTCAACCTAACATGCGTTAGATAAGATCTACGAAATGAAGAATATATATATGAATACATTTTACACTACGATATATTATAATTTATATTTTTAAATACATTAACAATATATATTATTTGTTTGACATAATTACTCATTTTTAATTTACCTTATTTTGGTTTGTAGCAACAGAAAATAAATGATGTAATTTACTGCCAACATTATTCTTGTTGGAATCTTTTTAAATTATTATATTTTTTGTTTTGTCTGTTAATCGGTCCATACTTGTAAATCCAATCTAGAGAATCCCAATCCCAATATGATACACTGACGAGGTTTGTCAACTTTATAGTTCCAATAATACTATTAAAGCGCATGCTGTCATATTTACTTAAATATAGTCTTCTCATCCTGACTTAATACTCGTATATTAGTTTAAAACAATAATAACTAGCACATTGGCAAATTATAAAATAAATGATGCCCATAAAGGGATTACAGTTTTCATAAGTCTTCTTGTCATTTACTGTCCTGTATTATATAAATCTTTCTTGACATAGGCCTATTCAGAATTAGTAGGCCTATGTATGAAGAATCAGATACGCACATCTAAAACTGTTTTACATACCTTAAAATGAGAAAAACCAGTGTCATATAATTATGTGACACAGGTGATAAATAAATACATGATTCAAGAAATAATAATTATTTATTAAAGATATATATATATATTAGCATTTGTATTTATCCATTACTTATTATTTAAAAACCTTTTTCCTACGATCTTAGAAAACACATTTGCTAGAAATTATATTACGCGTGAACTAAAGCTGTCATAACTAGTACATCCTACTTTCTATAAATTATATAATTTCTTACAAAAATGGTTAAAGGTGTTTATGAAAATATCAACTTTTTATCTCCTTTGGTATAGAAAAATATCTTTAAACACTATGCATACAAATTAACACTATAATTACACATAACTATTATATAAATATTTATAAATAAGCCTAACAAAATAAATAAAGTATATAGACAAGCTTATGCTATAAATACATTTTTTATTACCTAAATAGTTTAAGCTTTGAAATAATAAAAAACTTAAACAATTATTATAGAAACCTTGACTAGTGATCTATGTATTTTTTCCAACATAATTTCCAGGGTGACTTTTTAAATATACCACTATGCCAAACAAATGTTAGAAATTAAGTCCTCACTAAACACACTCTTGATCCAAGATACCTCGTCAACTACAAAAGACTGTTGTCATTCATCTCAAACAAACGGTAAAGAGATTAACACAAAACAACAATTTTTAATCTAGACTGTTTTGATTATTAATTTCCTTGTATTGTTTTTCAAATTTACGCTACTAAGTTTTTTTAAGTCCTCTTGTGGAGCTGGTTCCAGTTTTTTGTAATCTGATTAAGTCATATTTTATGTTAAGAGATTTAACTTTTGCTAAAATTTAAGCCTTTGATACTTTTATCATCGTGTCTATTCAAAATCTTCTCATTATGTTTTTGTATATTACTCTGCTGTTGTAATAAGATAATATTTTGGGAGACATTGATGTAACAGTATTCAATGAGCTGTGAAGAGTACTTTGTGTAGTTAATTCAGGTTTTCAAGATATTTGAATATTTTAATAGAAAAAATATGTATGGAAAGACAGAACGTTTGTTAAGAATAAAGTGTGGTGGGGGTAAGGAACTGGGGAAGCAAAAATAAAGAAAGTAAAGGGAGAAAAGTTATTTATAAATAGAAGGTAAATAAAATGGGAGATAGACGATTCTTAAAAGGTGTGAGAAAAAATATAAAGGGAAGCGTAGGTAAAAGGGATCAAAGTTATTAAAAAAGAGATCATGTATATATAAAGTAAAGGGCTAATGAGAGTGTAATTAGAAATAAAGCGCATAAAACAAGATAGTAGTAGAGGAATAATAATAAAATATTAGACGAAAATAGAAATACATAGATTAACCTTCGGGGGAAAAAAGTATGTAAAAATGAGTACAATGACTTATGTTTAAGTGGTATAAAACTAGTAGTAGATAAATTGTCCGTAAATTTGGAAAACAAGATATATTTATTGTATTTATATGTAATCTAAAATGACCCAAAGTCACCTCAAATTTTAATCCAGGGTAATGTTAAATTTCGGTCTTGACCTTCTCTCTCAAGTATTCCATGAAAAGATGAAGGCCTTAATCGACAATATATAAAAGTATTTTGTGTTTGCTCAAACAGCTTCATACACATGCACAATTATTGAATTCCAGGAGAAAGAACTACCACATGACACATTATGGTCACAATGTTTTCCAAAGACGAGATCAAACACCGCAAGAGAATATATCATGTCATTTTGTGGCGAGATTTCTGAGCCTGACACAGATCCAAATTTGCATGAGCTCTTCAGACATCAAATAATTATTTGTTTCCACGTAGAAATGAACCCAAATACATGCTCAATATTCTTTCATAGAGAAATTGCCAATGGAAGTAGAGAGAATCCGAAATAAGAACTTATTTTTTGACACCAAGCCAAAGAACGAACATTAATTAAAAATTTCCATTCGTTGGACAACATTAATGTCATATTTCTTTCCATATAATCACTATACAATCCAAAAATACAACGCCCACATCAATGTAGAAGCGTCTACAGCTGTCACAATTACATGTAAAAATACATTAACAAGGGATACAATAACTGTACCATCCATGTAGCCAATGTTTACCACAAAATCGTGTGTGATGATTTCGAAGGCTTCCTCAATAACATATATGTCTGTTCATTTTAGGCAGGTGCTGAAAATTTGAGTAAAAGAGGTACAAGCATTCAATGTCCGTTAAATGAGCATACTGCCATCTGGAAAGTAAGCAAAATGTCCAGTATGTTTTAAGTAATAAAGAATTGGCTCTCATTGATAAACAAATTTCCAATCTAAGTGAATGGTTCCAAACCAATCAAATTAATCCGTTCGCATATGACAAACTCTACCTAGAGATTACCTATAGTTATACCCGGACAGGAAATAAATGGAGTCCGAGGAAGAGCGAATCGCCATCTCTAAAAAGTCAATACAAAAAAAATATATCTTCCATTTACGCCTACATATTCTTGTTCCACATCAAAGGAGCCAAAAACTAATATGGCAGGAAAAAATTCAATGGGATTATCTGTCTAACGTTAACAGAGCTAGCTTAAGTGAGAGGAATAGCGACCAGCGACTAGCAATGGAGACTTGCCTCAACATAAACTGTTAAATACCTAGACTAAAACTTATCTAGCAACATTTTGGAGCAATCTATGAGGTTTGCATTCCCAGCAACTCTGGAATGAATACAAGGTATCATTGTCAGAAAACTTTCAAAAGCATGGGCTATCTCAAAATGATGCCTAAAATGCAACATTACTGGAAATTGATTAAATTTTCATAACTCACAAGTTTTCATTCGTGAAACTCGGCCTTCCGATTCCTGTCCAATCAACAGCCTCAGTCTATGACTTAAATTTCAACCAGCAAACTGAAACGTTCCAACAATTTTATGCAAACGCCAATTAAGAGCAGCGTCATGGCATTAATAGAATCGTAACAACAATCGAATCTCTATATCATTTGAACTTGTTCTATATAGATGTTCCAGTTGGTTGTGGTAAAACATTTATTACTAGAACTCGAAAGATATAGGTCCACAGTAAAGAAAAAAATGTCTTCCAATTGCTTTTTTTTCTCCAAAATAGCAGTGAGTTTAATAGAAGGTGGTCAAACAACCAACATGAATTCAAACTCCCCATTTCAGAGCAGGGTTCATCAATTTCATCAATCACTTCCAGGATTTCAGATGGATAATTGATTAAATTAGCATTATTTACAACCATAGATGAGGCCAGCACAATTTAATCTTAAGTACTTTCAGCTCTGGACATGCTGTACAAAAATTTGACTGAAAACAGCTTCAAATCACTTGGTGGGGAGGTATTATGTATGTTTGGTGATTCAAATGAACACGCCCAGTTATAGCCTATAGCAGAAGAGCCAAGACCGCCAAACACTGCCTCAAGATGAGCTCACTTTGAGATCAAGTCCAAAATCTCTTCTTGACAAGAAATATCCGTGTCAACAAAGGAGAAAATTAATTTGCGGAGTATATTCTCTTAGTGGGCAAAGGAATATTCCTATTACCAAACAACGCATTTAGTTATGATGCTATTTTACATTATGGACTTTCTCACATATATTCAATCATAATTTTAGTTAATTATTTCTTATACAGCCCTCTTTCCCACAGAAGATGGATTGATTAATCTAAAGGTTACCAATAGCCACTTTAGTCACTTGCCTGACATGGGATGCTATTTAATCTTTAGTTCTTAAATAGTTTGATCTTTTGTCTTTATTTTATCTTCAAATGGGATTATTATATTAATGGTGTGTTTTAAATGTTTAAGTTCTGTTTTTTACTAACGTAGCTCTCTGATCCGAGCGTAGCATCGAGGATCTTTGGAAAAGATTTCAATGGTCTTGTGAATGATTTCCAATTCATTCATAGAACGGTCATAAAGTTAAGGAATCTCGGCTACATAAAATACATTGAGTTGGGTCAGTTTTGTTATTAGTTAATTTTGTTTATTTACGATCAATCTCGTTCTATAAAAGTATATTATTGTATTATGTTTTGATATATTTAAGATGTTTGATTATGTCTCATCAAATGAACAAAGCAAAGAGGATAAGAGTGGAACAGATTAACAACATCTTCATTCTGTGTACTGTCCTGACAGGATCATCCACCAAACAGCAAATAATTATTCCACGCATTAAATATACATCCACTGGTGCTGTTCCGACATTCAATATTTTTCCATTGTCAGCTCTTTGTCGGAATCAGACATTAAGGATCATTTTCTGGGGTTCACATATTGGTTAAGAATCAACAACTAACTAATCATGTTCAAATTCTTACCAAGAATGTCATCTACCAAGATCTTCTTAAAAGATAATCATTTAATTGTAATATGTTTTATGTAATACAATATGTATATAAAATAAATTCTGTCCATAATTCCCGCGTACTTATTCTATTGGATAATTATTACTCATTTTAATATTTTATTTAATAATAATCTTGTTTTTCTTAGCGAAATATTGTACTGGTTTTCCATTTAGTCAACCACAGTGAACCCACGTATGTAATATACATTTATATAGAGATAAACCAAATTTTGTATATAAGGTATGGTACAGCCGGTATTTAATGTCATTTGTACCCACCCACACTATTACCGGTATATTTATATAGGCCTATAACATTATTACCAATAGCCTAAAGAACTAATTATTTTAGAAACAAATGTAGGTTCATATGTGTAATATTTATATTTCTAGAACTATACTACTTGAAAGTGAGTAAAGTATCCGTTAATTTAACTGCTATAAAATTTATCTAGCTATATGAAAAAATATCGAATCATTTATAAACACACTATGTTTCAAAATGTACAGTGATAAAACACCGTTTGCTACAAAGCTTCGACATACACCCATAATTCCATTAACCATTTCATGCGTCGATCTCGCCAAACGAGAAACTTTTTTCATCTTCTATCCCTTAGAGCTATCTAACAATTTCCATAAATGATGTGGAGATGAGGAAGTTATAGATATTAGGAAATGTGCCGGCATTTGCTTGTTTGGAGATAGATAATATGTAGATATTTTTTTGAAAATATCACCTTGACACATATGACCGAAGAGAGTGGAACTCCCATATTTACGTCACCGGAAAGCCAGTCAAGACGAAACTGACACCTTTGTACAGGTACTCACAATTGCGGACTTTATATAAAAAGTTTTTATGATGTTATGTTTAGGTATTTTAATTCTGAGCTTGATATGTGTGTTCTAAGAAAATATACATTTGACTATAGTAAAATATAAAACACCTCTACAAAGATTACAAGGTAGTCAAAACTTTTCACGAGTATTGTTCCCGACCTCCACCCCCCTTACACTTCAACCCTTGATTTACAAAACTACAAACACCTTTTCAGCACTGTTTGATCTCAGTGCAATAACCCCTCGTGCCCCATTCGACCGTAAGGATGACAGGGGGCAATAAGAGTGTCTGTGGGGCCGTTAAACAGATGATTCCCAGTAAGAGAGGATAAGGATGGCGCAACATACGTATTTCTTTCTCTCTCTTTCAACCCATCGTACTCACTCGCGTCATCAACAGGGGAGTGGTAGGCAAGGAGGACATGGTTCAAGTTCTCACACACTGTAGATATATCCTTTGCTCAAGAGAGCTTTTATTTAACACCGCGTCTTACTACCCGTTAGAGTTATACGCTTAAGTACTGATTACGCTAACGGGTTAGGAATTGGGAAGGTTGAATTTATAGGAGGTAAACTCACATTTACGTGGAGAGAGAATAGAAAATCATTTAAGGACCTCCCCCACAACATAGATCACCCGAACCGAGATTAAAACCACGAGCTAGAAGCAGTCAAGAAGATACTAGCGTGTTAACTAACCACGCCACCTAGATGGGTAGCTATATATATATAACATGTAGTGTCTTTTCAAGTTAAATCTAATGTTACTTAACCTCAATCTTTTAATATCATTGTATATATTTAAAATATATATTTAATGAAATGTTAGCTTACGAAATAATTCAATAAATTTAACAAAGGTATTCTTTTCCTAAACCAATGAAATCTCAGAAACACGGCTTTATAATATACTTTAAACATTACATTGAATATCATAACTAACAAATGAAAATTAACGATAGTTATATGACATATTGCGGATAAAAAAATGCTTGCCACCTTTTTCGAAATGTATTCTTTTTTATTGTCAGACCCTGGAATTTGATGAACTAATAATGATCCAAAAATGTACTGATACCTACTTCAACCCTCCAACGCAACCCTATCCAAATTAGTTGCGGTGTCACATCAGGAATGTGTATTTTACAACTATCATAGCAAAGAAGGTACAAAGTTCATTGTCTAGATTATCTTCTCATTCCGAAATGTATGAATGTTGAAAATTATTTTTGAGTAGTTATGCATTTATAAAATATTGATAGTGTTATAAAATATTTATAGTATTATAAAATATTCATTTTAAGGATACATGCCTAAACTGACTAAAAAGACCAAAAAACGAGCAATTATGACTAAAAAATCCAAATTGACAAAAAGTGACCGAATATATGACCTATAAAAAAAGCTTTTCACAACCAGGGGACTATGAACAGAATTTATGTGCAGATAGCATTGGGCTGTGTTGTATGAAAAAAATGACATGTCATCCAAATCCAGTTACTGCTTATTACCAATAGCTACATACCATGTGCGAACTGGTGTGGTTAATATTATTATTATTACTATAGAGTAAGTTATGCAGTGACGAGTCTTGTTTTATCCTCCATGATCTTTTACAACACTCACCCCCATATTTGGTGCGTTCCACTGAAATAACTTCCCGAAGGGTGTCTCGCAATAAACCTGGAAGAAGTCTCCAAGTCGTATCTCCTTCCCCCCTTCCCTCCTAACCCTAGCTACACAAGAGATATAGGTGGCAAGCTAGAAACGGCCGCTTTAATTAATTCCACCTTTTGCGGTGTATTGTAAACTAACCGTGGAACCAAGCAATTCATTAAAAGACCATTTCATTTAGGAAACCAACTATTAAGTTTCAGGGCAGCACCTCCTTCTCTCACTTGTGTCTGCTGCATTTTACCTCGGGGAGGTGGTGCCTAAATGGGCGAGGGAATTCTCGGGTTGGAGAGGAAAGCTAAGAGTTCTTGTTAGACACTGGCTGCTGCTATATTGGGCTACAAGGAGGTGGAGGCTGTGTTATTGTCATATAACAGACACCGTATGTTTCCGGGAATGTTTACGTAACTGTTCATATTATCCTCAATTATAGCAGGAGGCCCTTTCATTAATCTAAAATATATTTTATGTTTTATGTCTCAGTTAATTAATGATACAATTTTAATAATAACCAAAAGTTGAAAACTAAAATACTCAGAATTAGACATAAACTATTCAAAGATAAATAAATTTTAAAAATGGACACTTAGATTAAGAACCGGCAAAAGAAAAAAAAACTAACTTAACCTTAGCTGACATTACTTAAATATACCTACCTAAAATTACCTTTTATCTTTACCTAACTAAGCTTAAGTTATCCATGAGTAGAGGAGCGTATGACACAAAATATGACTATTGTTTGTTTGTTTTGTTTTTATGTCCACCTCATAGTGACACTAACGAGATGGAGAAGAGGAAGTTATAAATTATATGAAACATGCACTGATGCGCAGAAAGAAAAGAGAACAAACTTTTAGGAAACAGAAACACCCCATTTCAATAGCTCAGGGTTCGATTTCCGATCTCTATATCACCAATAAAACCATAAAACAGCTCTGCTACACCCACTTGGGTGATCGAACAGTATAAGACGTCATTCTCATGTTGGATTGGCCTAATGATGATGGGTATATCAGGGTTCGAATCTCAGCTGGATCTACTGAGGGTGATCTTTCCTAAAATGAGTAGTTATCACATTATGCATACAACCTGACGCGGTGATAAATAAATACTTGCCACCTTTATCTTCAATTTAATCATGAAGATTAGCTGAACGCTTACAAAAATCAAGTCATTATAAATATCAAGAGTTTGAATAGGAGGAGATATGAATTACACTAGGCCAATGCTATTCAACCTGAGGTGCGTGTACCAATGAGTAAATGCGGATAGAATACATCGTATAGGGTACTTAGTATTATATATGTGTATCACTTATAGCTTTCTATTTAATACAGTGTTTTTCGAAAAAGAGTGAACCATTGTGGCCTATATAATGGTCAACTGAATCACAGGAAGTTTAATAATAATAATAATAATAATAATAATAATAATAATAATATGAATTACAGGATGGTGATCACATAATTATAATACAAACATTTGAAATGTAAATGTTTAAATGTTAAATATTCATACTAAGCTGTATTTATTTGCCTCGGTAGACACAAGTTATGTAAGTTATTTAGAAAAGTAAATATGTACTAGTCTTAAGTCAAATAAGCTGATAAATTATTTATATTGTAAGGGTTTCAGCTTTGTCTTGTAGAATAGTGCTCCAATTAATATAATATATAGAGTGCAAACTGAATAATTCGAACTTGAAGGGATCAGGAAAAAAATTATAATTAAATAAGTTTCTTAAAAGGAATTGAAAAGAAATACAGTTAAGCTTGCAACCACGCTCAAAAACTTTCTTTCTTTAACGTATTTGGATGTAATCTCTTCACAATTTATTTAAAATGTCAGAGAGTTTAATCTGTTTTCCTGATTTAAGTCTCTCAGTCATAGCGTATGATTCTAATTGCTCTATTGGCTGGAAAATTGAATCACTTACATTGTTGTGACTTAAAAAAAAACACCTGAGCTCTTGAACATGGTCCATGGCTTCTGCCACACTCGGGATAGGCCTTTCCTGAACTACTGAAGAATTGTATTCTTCATCACCAGATGCTCCATCCTTAGCCTGGATGTTATTGTTTAGAGCTTTGGCGACAATGTCCACATCAGTAACTTCCCCACACACTGCCACATCTTCATCCACGCTGACAAAGTCCACATAGGTGATAGTAGGATCAGGAGTAACTTCCTCCCAGTTGTCAATTGCTGATACAGCTTCAGTCACAGTTTCTCCATAATTTTCTTTATTGATAAAGACAGCTTTTTTAAAACCTTTCTTAATGGTCTTATCTTTCACTTGGCCCAACGCTTGCTTACACATTCTTGAGGATCCAAGAACGTCAAGCAAAATTTCGGAGTATACAAATCTCCAGAAAGAATTTTTTCAACCAGCATTAGTCTGAATAAATGTTTTAGGCTCTTAATTATTCCTTGGCCTATAGTTGTATAACCGAAGTCATATCTTGTGGGGAAAAAATTCAACTTTATATTTTAAAAAGGAGAATTTTTTTTAGCAGTGCAATGGTCAATGAATAAAAGGATTGTCCGATTTAGTTTGCCACACTCTTTGTCCAATTTTAAAAGCCATTTTCAACAGATCACCTCTCATCAATGGTTTTCTATTTGACTCGTATTCCACTGGTTAAGATTTTAAATTCTTGAATCAACGTGGCCTACCTGATTTTTCAATCATTAACAATAGCAACTTTTCAAAACCATCCATATTTGCTCCAACTAACAATTTTGTTCGAACTTTATTAAGCTTTACCTCATTGCATCATACACTTTTAAATGCAAGAGTTTTGTCAGGAATACACTTGTAAAAAAAGTCCTGCCTCATCGACGTATAAAAAAAAGGTTTTTTAATTCTATGTCCTGGATCATTTCTTTTAAGTCTTCCTTCCAACTATCGGCTGAATGCACATCAACAGCACCACTTTCACCACATACAGCTTTGAAGGAAATTCCGTTTCGTTGTTTGAGTTCATCTAGCCACCCTGCACTCGCTCTGGAGTTTGTCTTTCCTAGTTCAGATGTAAAATGTTCAGCCTTGGCTCTAAGAAGAGGGTTGCTCACTGGGACTATCTTGTCTCGCGCTTGTTTGAACAACTTCACTACACAGTTGTCCACATATGGGTTTTTCAGTCCTCTTAATCTTTTCCTATCTTGTCCACTCTCATTTTCATTTTTCAATTTTTTTTTTGTTTGTTTAAAATTAACTTTTTAAAGTGTATTAGGCGGAATTCTGAAGGCCTTTGCAATTTCTGATTTCTTTTTAAAGTGGAAAGTTTGAAGTAGGATAACAATACTGCACAGTACATTACAATTTACGAAAAGTTCGAATTAACCAAAACCAATTTCGAACTATCAACAATTTTTTAATATTGTTTTAGTAAAAAGTTTACGAAACCGGATGAAAAGTTCAAATTAAAGACGATTTTGAGTTACGGAAGTTCAAATTAGTCAGGTTCCACTGTACTAGTTTGGTAATGTAAAATGGGGGGTGCAGCAAGTTACTGAGCCATTAATTCAATATCAGCAGCACCACTCGGCGCGAGAACTGTAGAATACACTGAGCACTCAAATACACTCTAAATCTCTTCTTGAGCAGTACCTGGGTGAGTGTTCAACACTGTTTTAGTACATTATTTGGGATTTATTTTATTTTATATGTATATTATAGAATATGTATAGCTTGAGTTATGCACCAACAGCTCTCGGAGGGCTGACCTCGGTGGTCTTGGGGTAAAGTGCTCGCCTCATGAGATGATGTTCGTGGGTTAGAACCCAACTGGGGTTAACTGATTTCTCTTGCTTGATAAAAATCTGTAGCATGACTTCCTTTGGATAGGATGCAAAGCCGCTGGTAGAAGATATGTGAAAATACCTTTCCCGGTAAAATGTATAGGCCATTTTGCACTCGGTCACAGAAATTCTCGTGAGCTGATATTATCAGTCAGATAAGTGTGTATTAAATACCTTAAAAAATAAATAGCTTTGGAGGTACAGAGCAGAAGAAAAATTATGACTGGGGATACTCGAAAAAAAAAACTAGCACTTATAATTTATTAACTATAGAACTAAATAAAATAAATATTTAAAAATTTACTAAAAATTGTTATAAAAGTCATTTTTAAACTGAAAAGTTTTATACGATAACCTAATTAGGATAATAATAGAACAGGACTAAGGTGTCTAAGAGGATTCATGTATAAATATATTTGACTTACGTTACCTCTCTTTTTTTTTATCTATTATGGGATTTTACGTAAATAATAAGGTAGATACCAACTTTCATAGAAGAACCTTTAGATAAAATCTGACATCTAGAAAATCTACTTTATCTACTTTCACGTATTTATACGTCATGCCATATGATATTCAAATATCATTTTTGATGGATATTATCCAAATATGTAATATTAAACCTAATATTAACAATGTTAATCATAAAAATCTATCCTTTTATTTTATTAAAGGTTTTCTTAGGAAAATTGGATTACACAAGATGAACTACAACCAACTTAAAACCATTGTATTATTTATGTTTTTAATTATAGTTTTTCCAAAGACAAATGACAAAAGTGTATTTTGTTACGATAACATTCTGTACAAAACATAAAAGTAAATCCACGCAGACCGTGGTACTTTATTCATAAATTGTTATGTAATTTAATATTCCTTGATATTGTGACTCTAAATGAGAAAGGGGTGGGGGGAGGGAGTGACGGTGCCCCATTTAACCTCTAATAATCCCCTCCTTGCTCCCTTCCTGACCAATAGATGGCCAGCTCCCAAATCCCCAACTGATACGTTCTACCTCATTCCAATCAGACAAATTAGTTTGTGTTCTTCCCTATGTTTCACCCGGATTCTGCTATTTAATCATGTCAATACAAACCATGGCTCTTATTTTTTATGCATTGCTTACAAAGTGGGGGCATTAGTTGAAAAACGAGTTAAGGTCCATGTTACCCGTGCCTGTGAGCACGCTGTCTAAATGTTGAACTCGTGTAACTAATTCACAAAAATGAAGGCAGGTTTATAATGGAGTCAATCTTACTCATTCCTACCTAATTGGCGTAATTGATATTTATATGAACCACTTAGGTGGCCAAATGGTCTAAGGTGCTATTCTCACAGTGGACTAGACTGCCGATAACGGGGATATAGAGGTTCGATTCTCGGTCGGGTGTATTGAGGGTGGTTTTACCAATATTGTCTTTCACTCTCCCTTCATGCAAGTGTGGGTATCCTTCCAATATAACCTTCATAATTGGTAAAAAAAAACTATCGTAATTACTACATAAGTGTATAGTCCTAATGGGTAGTAATACGTGTTGAAAAGCATATCAGTTAGACCCACTACGCTGGTCCAATGTTCTAAGGCGTCACTCTTGCAGTAGCACGGACTGCCGATGACAGATCCGGGTTTTGATCCCGCTTGGGTGTATTGAGGGCATTTATTCCTTAATGGCTTTCCACTCTCCCTCAACGAAAATTTGGATACAATTACTCTACATTAAATAATACTCACTCCTAGCACATGGGTGCAATGAGAATATAGCTAAAAATAGATATACTAATTAATTATCCAAGGAACACCCAAAAACAATACAAAGATTAATTATAAATGAATATATATAATTGAAATGAAATATAAGGAAAAATGAAGATAGAAATTTTAATTAGCAAAAGACAACTGGGATTATCATAGTTGAGTGGATGTATATAAACAGTCTGAGTAAATATATATTACATTATTTAAAAGAAAATTTACTGAATATTATAATGTTAAACCATTTTCAAGAAACCCTAACCTTGAAATTCTTATTAAGTTATGAAATCAGGTAGAATACGAACAATATAATGGTAGGTTAAAATACAAAAAAATATTAAAATTAGACAATAATTAGATAAAAATCATATTTCAAGGTTACATGTCAATGAGTAAAACATTACTAAGTAAGATATTAATCATAGTAAAACAGTTGAATTTAGTTGAAGGTAATATTATGACAGATAAATAGTTGTCAAAAGGAACAGTTAAATTACAAATTAAAAATAGATAGTAACACTTGGTGGTAAAAAAAAAAAGGCTGCATAATATTAATTTCCGTGCAACGTATTTTATCCCGCTATTTGTGAGAAAGTTTAACCTTATGTGTATTTGTTTTTAATTTACCATCACCAGTGAACACGCAGTCCAAGATGTCAAGCTCACAGTAAACTGGATTGCCTGTAATGAGAAGGTTGAGTTTTGAATCCAATCAAAACAAAGGGAGGCGGAGTTTCTTTTTATGGTTGCATCCTGATTGGGAACAAGGCAAAATCCGTCCAATATACAAAAATAATATATATATATATTTAAAATAATAATAATATAACTTAGTAACAATTAATATTCAAAACACAAAAGTGTATATTTTCTCAGTTCGACTATATAATTTAATGTCAAGGTTTTAAAAATATTTCTTAGAATAATTTTAATATTTATACTGATTTAATAAAGTTTGTAATTAATATTTTGGTAAATGATGGTTGTTGAAACAATGTAATATTTTATTTGCTAGATTCAAAAAGTTGTAAGCGCTCTGTAATCTTAGGCGTATAAACTTGTTAAACAATACGGACTGGTTCACACCTCCAAACTTCCTAACCACTGTAACAGTTCCCAAGGGCGTAGCTTAAAAGTTTTCTTCTTCTAACTCACATTGAGACTAATACGGGTAACTATAGTTAAAAAAAAAAAATGTTGAAAATAATTTCCTCTGCCTTGGTTTGTTGTCCTTTTTAAATGGAAAGTAGGTTTACGATGATTATCGGGGAGATTTTAAACTGTCAGGACTCACGTTCATTTGGAGAAAATCTCCTAGCAAGATTCTCACAAACCTTTCATCAGTTTCGCTTTTGTTTTTGAAAATAATTTTGTTTTTTGATCAAGAACTAACAAGGTGTTTAGATGATGAAATAGGTACAGGTGATGTCTTAGATTATTTATTGATACACGTGTTGTTATTAAAAATACTTAGCCCCACATCTTACTACCTGTTCTGGCTATAGCCTAAGTACTAATTACGCTAATGGGTTAGTAATTTGTAAGGTTTAAGATAGAGGAAGTGAACAAGCAGTTGCGTGGAGGTAGAGTGGAAAATCATTTAGGAAAAATCACTCCTAGTTCATCTGAGCTAGATTCGAACCTCGATCTCCCCGTCCTTGGCAGTCTTGCTCAACATGAAACAAGCACGTTAGCTAACCACGCCACCGAAGATAGTCTGTATGTTACTGATTTTAATAATATGAAATATCATAAAATAATGTATTGTATACTTCAATTAATTAGTCATTGTGTTAACAAATGAGAAACACAAACATTAGGTTGATATTATAAATAATATTTATTTTCAACTGTGTCTTACTACCCGTCCAGGATAGGTGCAAACACAGGGTCCACGCTGCTGCTCCCCTCTACGCATCTTTGCAAGTATCTCCCCACACCGCACGCCTCTTCGGGCAACCCGAAGCCTCGCCGCACAGCTGCATGCTTCTTAGTGCCACTGCCTCATGTCTCTCAACACTGCTGCACGTCACTACACGCCTCTCAGCACTCTGCGGGACAATTCCCACCACTGAAAACCTCTCCTTATCACAGCATGCCACTCAACGCCTATTTATGTATCTCAAGTGGTTGCGTGTTGCTTCACCATGTATCACTCCCACCACATGCAGCCCTAGTTATCTCTGTGTTCCCGACAAGTGTTGGATGAGGAAAGTGTTATTGTGTCCAGGTTATGTGAAACATCCACCGCGTTTCTAGATAGATTATATATGTCAGCATAGAGAAACAGAAGGGAAATTGTCCTCTTTGTTCAATTCGTACTTCACAACAAGTTAAGAAAGGCTATGAGCTATTAACGATTACAGCTATACACCTTAAAAAATAAACACATTATTGAAAATAAAGATACGACAGAGACTGAAACAGGACGAGTATCTAGGATTTGATGTCCAGCTACTTCTAAAGAAGAAAATAAATATTTTTAATAGGGGTGCTTATATCCAATTATTAAGTATTAGGAGTTAGAGCTGGATGTTTGGGGATTATTAGATTTATTGTTCTATGCTAGGCTAGTTTGTAATAATAATTGCGTTTAAAGTTTTGATTTGAATATCCACCAAAAGTGAATAAATAAGACAAATCCCTCACCTTAAAGGAGGATGTCTGTAACTTTTTTCTTTTTAAATCCACCTACTTTCATCCGTATCAATGATGATGAAATTTACAAAAAAGAAAATGTCATGTGATAGTAATAGCCAATTAAAAACAGAAGGAGGGATGGAACTTATTTTCAAGTGCCATTCTTGATGATGATAATAAGAATAATAATAACAATAATTGTAATAATAATAATTTTAATACCAATAATAACATCATTTCAAAGTTGACCTACCAATCTCTAAAAGTAAAAATTAAAACAGAACGTGTAAGATTGTATAAAGTGTTTAAAAGTCAACTTATAACTTTGTCAGAAACATCTTACTTTTAAGATTAAATTGTATGAATTTAAAATTTTCTTAATTTTTGGATTGAAAAATTTTTACCTGTATAAATAATCACATGATTTTTTGGTAATATTTTTAAATTTTGATTAAAATAATCTTAGGGTAATAAATAATTTATTATGTTTTCTCGACTCTTATTAATTGTGATTAGAAAAATATTAGTTTTAAGTTTTTAAAATCTTCTTAAATTTTAGCTGAAAAAATCATAATTGTAAAATAGAAGTTTTAAAATCTTATTAAATTTAGGTCGAGAAAAATCTTATTCACGAGAAATAATTATTGTATAAGGTGTGTTAAACTATTTTTGAACTTTATTTGGAAAATGTTTAGATTTAAGAAAGAATTTTAGTAACCGTTTTATAATATTTTTGAATTTAGGTAAAAAAAAATTATTTGCGATGTTAAATTATTGTTTTATAATTTATCTCTTGTTTGGGCAAGCGGAATACCAAGAAAAAGCCATAAGAAGCTAAGTTGGACTAATCCTGTTCTTTTAAACCATTAAATTCCCAAATTCCCTCGGTTGCTCGGTCGTTGTCGTGTCGTTAATTTCTGTCGGTTAAACTTGTCAAGTTTTTGTTCTGTTTTTGCTTAACTATGTAACATGTCACGTAATCGGGATGTTCACCAAAAAGTAGGACGTCACGGTCGTTTTAGTTTTGTGACAAAGTGCATTCTAAAAACATTTGAAAATGTCGCTTTAAGTGCCCCCACTTGGATATGTGATAGTGATATTTAGCGATGTAGAGGACATTCATTTCACTAGAGATATCTATCTTAAGGCTTCAAACTGTTTAGTCTCGCTTAAATAATACAGCTGACTGTTCTATTTGTGTACTAACGTTAAAAGGCAGGTGTTAAAGCCATATTGTAAACAATATAACGTCATTAACATAAATAGAATCTAAGCACTTTATTTTTTACATTTTTCAATAGATTAAATGAAAGTAAAATAAGTTTAATTATCTGTAGCATTTTTAGATTCCTTGTACTTAATATTATGTTGTGAGAATTTTATGACTCATGACCCTTTCTTTGAGCATAGGATCTCGTTCAAAATTAATTAGATTTCTAAGATATGTGTGTTATTTGCTTACCGTATAAACGTTACATTATAGTCAGTTCATGCATTTAGCTTATTTTACTTGCTTAATTAGTTAATTAATGGCATTAGGAACTCGAAAGTTAGTTTCCGCATCTACAAAAGTACGCCACCTATTCTTATGTTGAGCTAGCTATCCAGTCCATCTCATTACACCCTATCCCTGCCTTGAGCTAATTATATCCAGTCCACTTAATTACACCTTATTCCTGACTTGAGCTAGTTCTATCCACTCAACCTCATTACACCCTATATCTTTCAGTTCCATTCTAATGCTATCCTCCCATCTACGTCTAGGTCTTCCCAATAATCTCTTAACATTGGGTTTGCGAGTCAATAACATGAACATGAGTCTAGATTTTTTTATTCGTGCTGCATTTCTTCCTAACATAATCTACGAGACTTGATTACTTAACAATGTCCTGTAATTAGTACAGGGTATTTAACTAATCATTATCTAGCCTCCTCTACTCTCTGATATCTTCAACCTCTTGGGATCAATTATCTTCCTTATAATTTTGTTTTCGAGAACCCTAAATTTATTTTCGTCATATATGTTGAGATACCACGTTTCACACCATAAACTATTGTTTTGTATATTCTGAGTCTTACTTTCCTTTACAGCATTTAGTCCATGTTACCAATAAAAATATTAAAACAAATTGAGCTTTATTTTGTTGGTTTTGTTATTGAATTATAATACCATTATTATTATGTAGGGGAACACTTTGCCATGATGATCTCCACTTTAATAATAGCCAGTTACTCAGTCCTAAATAAAAATCTCCAATCCTAGAATAACTAGGAAGCAGAAATTTTGTAAACAGGTAGCCCCTAGTCCAAAAGGGTGTCGGAATATTGATGATAGAAACTTCCCTAGGGCCCCCCAAAATGTGAGGAGGGGTTTTTCAGAAAAACAAAGTCACAATACCTTAAAAGTTCAGTAAACCTGGTAAGCTGCAATTTTTCCAGGCAGGTAGTTACTAATATCAAATTTTGCAAATAATACTTTTTGACAGAAAATTTCTCAAAATAGTCTGAAGAAGGGGTTCTCACAAACTTAAAGTCAAAATACTGTTGATGCTCAGTAGATCTAGGAATCTAAAATTGTTCAGCTAGGTAGACGCTATCTCAAAAGGGTTCACTAACACAGGGTGGTTAACTAGCACAGAGTTCACTAACACATGATGGCCTAAAATTCTAGTACGGTGCCCCAAAAAGAATTTTTTGAACACGGGTATTTACTAAAAAACAAACAATTACATAGTAGAAATATTTGTTATCATGAAATCTTCAATTGAGGAGCAGTTTCACACTTTCATTGTAGTAAGTATTTGATCTAACCTACTATAGAGTATTTCATTTAAATGCGCCTGTTGGATTTTAGGCTAACAGAAAAATTATTCCGATTTGAAATCACTGTCCAACAAATCCTTTTGGGATATATTACACCCTCAGAAATGAGGCCGTTGTTTTTAAATGGGAATAGTGATAGTTTTTATACTAATAAAAGCTATTTATCAAAATAAATAGTTATTCAAATTTATATACAGTTTAGATAGACAGATTTTCTAAAAACATATTTATCTAAAAATGTAAGTAGGCATAGGTATAGCGTTCTAATTTAAATAATTACTTCCCATTAATTTTTAAAATATTTTATTTAACAAATTTTGAACTATTGAAAATCGATCCCAAAGTTTTTTTATTCACCATGTTCTATCAATATTTTTTTAATGTTTTACAAATGTTACCCTATTTGGTGTTAATCATTTATATAATACAAATTCATTATATTTTTAAAATTTGAATTTAAAAAAGTTTAAAAAATTGGCATTTCAGTGTTTTTCAAAATTACAAGCGAGAAAATAAATAATAATTTTTCACTCTCGTTGTAGGATTGCTGTACCTTTTCAGAGAGAGGGCAAGCAATACAACTCTTTTTCATAAAACCTTTAAAAATATATATTTACATTCAGGCAATATATTATTTTTAGTAATATTTGAACGGTTTAAAATCTCACAGATACGCTCTAGAAATTACTAGTAGGTTATGGTATTTTTTTGTTATGATTTTGGGAGTAAGTACCGCTTAGAAAATATAAACGTTTTTGCGAACAACAATGACAACATTTCACTTTATTACCAGTGTTATTTTATAGGTATAGATAAATATCTATCAAATGTGACAGCTACAGCTTACATGACTTGATGTTTAAGATAGTTTTAGTAGCTTTCAGAAACGGTCGTTCCCAATTGGATTATACTATAGCTTAAACTACTCTCACACCTACGAAATATATTGCAACGATGTTTCCAAATTGCTTAATTATGACACACGCGCTTTTATTTTCAAATTATCTTCATTTGTTTAAAAGAGATATAGCACACACCGGTGGTTACTCCATCTAGGGTGTTAGGCCTGCGATAGACTAGTTAGCTAATGACGGGATATCGAGGTTCAAATCTTTCCAAAGTGCATTAAGGGGTGTGGGGGTAGGGGTTTTGCTCTACATGGGATTTTTCCAAGCTCTTATCCATGCGAATCTTGGTGCAATCAGTCTAGTGATCCCCCTATAATCTCTACTCAAAAGAGTGACATCGCTGCCTACTTGAAAATTACAAGGTTGTTTTTAGAAATGGGTCGCATCTTAATTTGACGCAACTAAGCGGTCTAAACTTAGATACCAATGTACAAAATATAAATAAAGGGAAGAAAATGAGCAGTTCATCCTGCAAGGCTATTGTTTATCTATTCATAACACTTCCCTTCTTCCTCTGACGAGTTTAAACGCTCACTCTACTATTTTCTGCTTGAAAACGTTGACCTGCTTTTTAAAATTACCTTTTTATTGTTTATTATTCTAGATAGATATATGCTATCACAGACTTTTTTAATTTACATCCTGTCAGTGAGATTCCTACAGGTCGTTTTCGTGACCAAGCTAAATAGCTTAAGTTGTAGATTATTTATAAAAAAATACGTAAGTAAATAATTACTTTAAGATAAAAATAATAACTTTGTGACATTGTAGGACTATTTTTATAGTTATTTAAGAATTTATGAATTTTGTTTCAACGTTATATCTTTAAAATTCGCTAAATAAAACGTAAATTCACTAACTTGGGGAATCCTATCTTGAGCTGCCATGGCGTCACAGATGGACAACGTCCAACTCATTTGTTAAAACCTACAGTATTAACTTAAAACAACATAATATAAGCACATATGTTTTTAATAGTGCATTATAATATATTTATCCAAAAGTAACTATTTAATCTTTAGATCAATTAAAAAAGAAAGGTTTGAATAAAATATTTCATGGAAAACTATATTTTTAATTATCTAACAGAGAAATTTAGAACAAATTGGGTGTATTTCCCCTTTCACACTGATGGATTAACGGCCTGGGGCTGGTGTTTTGTCTATTCTAGATTTAAGTTACTTTATGAGTCGTTTGCTGATATATTCATTCAGTTTAGAAATTACATGTTAAATACTTTACTTTGAATTAAATTAAAATAATTTTTCAGAGATTATGACAAAAATAATAAATGCAATAAAAATATCAATTTTTCAAATATTGGTTTCTAAAAATGTGGTTTTACTTTGTTAGTAAATATAAACACAGAAAATATGTATTGCATATATTAAAAGTGGAAAGTTTATTGATTTTAAAATGTTCCGTGTTTTAGAAAAGAAAGGGTGCCTGGTATCTTGCAACACCGTACTTTTTAAAAATAATTTTCCAAAATAAGCACGAAATGAACGTCAGATGGGTTTGATAGTGTCGTGAATCCAGTTTTATATTTAGCGAACAGCTTCTAACGCGGAGGAAATATTACTCCAAGATTGAATTCCCTATGCGACTGATAGGCATCCCAAATTTGGCTCAAGGCATCGATTCCAACCTTTTTTTCTCTTTTGTTTTTCTTCTTACATTACCGAAGTTGAGGGTGAATATAAAATACGCCATGACTTGAATATAAATGGATCATATAAATCGTTGTATAACATATACTATGATGTGCATCGTCTTTTGGCTTCAAGCCACACATTTCCTTTAATAAATTGATTCTGCTTGTATTCTTTGATATATTTAATGATCTAGACTGAAGATTAAATAAGTCTTATAAAAATTAAAATTTAATTTGAATAAACGATAGTAAGTGACAAACATCAGGAACTAACTTTGAAATTTTGTATCAAATCATTTTTCTCCCTTTACGTGGCATTCCATTAAAATTTTCACATTTTAAGAATAATACAATAAAACCTAGTCAAATGTATATATTTGAAAGAAAAAATTGCTATTCTCTCTTTTTATTGTATGAGGATTATAGTTAGGGTGACCATATTGTTCTGTTTTTTGCAGGACAGTACTGTTTTTTGGCCCAAAGGTCTGGTGGTACTACATATATAGGTACTGATTTTTAACAACGTGATTCCAAAAGTAGATATTTTGGTAATTAGGGAGAATAATATTTCGAATTAAATAGGGCTAGTTAAATGAATATCTCCTTTAAGTTTTTTCTTTGTGAAATTTTATTTACAATTTATATATGCCAAAAGTTATGTATGTACAATTGTAATCTGTATTCAAACTACTATTTAAAGTTTAATGCATACTATTATTATCTTACACATATAATAATTATCCATGAAAATGTAAGGAAAATACCAAGGTTTAATTAATTACTTGATATTACATCCATCCAAGATTACAGTTGTTTTACTTTTAATGTTATAACTTTGTTACTAAGGTGATGTGTTGAAGTAGTTATTAACTAACTTCCTAAATTCATTTCTAACCTGTTATGAAAGTCAGAAAACTGATAAAAAATAAATATTTATATGTTTTTGTTCGGACAGAGTTGACAGTCATATTTTTTCTTTTAAATTGTCGATAAATCTAAAGCTATTTTGGGTATTATTTGACTTGGTGTAACTTTGTGTTAACTTGACTTATTAATGAAAAGGGAGTTTGTATTTCAACTGTTTTTCCTCTTCTTCTTTTATTTTTCCTCAAACTACATTATCTATAATTTTTTAGTTTAAACTGTGACACAACAAATCTCATCCCTTATTGTTTAATAATATTTTTATAGTATTTTGTGTAAATATTATTCAAATACTGTAACATATTGATTTAATCACCCCGCGTGGGCATTGATTGTAACACTACGGATTAATTCCTGATATAATAATGCTGTGACAATATTTAGGTTGTCTATAGCTCCGTGGTCGAGCACCTATCATCACTGTATGGAATATATACCGTTTAACCAGCTGTCTATAGCTCCGTGGTCGAGCATTAATTAAATTGGTATAATAAATAAATATAAGAAATAGAACTAATGATGGCTGTTTATTCACACACGGTTTATTCAAATGACATCTGTTAATTAGCTATACATAATCCAATTAAATGATTTATATCAATGCACACTTGTGATATTAAAGTAAATTATTGTATTCTGTGTTGGACTGTGACTTCGAGAGCCAGTGAATCCCTGACTGCGTTAATTGTGTGAGAGTGGGTGTTAGAGCAACTTTGTGACGTTGTTTGTGCGACTTGTGCGTCTGCGGGGATGCCTTAAACATACGTACAACGGCTTATATATGACATACCCCTTGCCTCTTAGTCCCCTCGTCGCCAGTGTAAAAATTATCTAATAGAAAGAGTCCTGGTGACAGGTGTTGTGAAGGCTAGCTTCTTATTCGTATAGGGAATTGGCGTCTTGGCCAAATACTGCGGAGTTGTCCTTTTAACAGGAAAAACTGTATATAAAATGTATTTTAATGGTGTAATCCTTTCCCCATTATTTATGAAATGCGCGTGTTTCTTCATGGGTGAATCATAAAGGGAAACTCTACATAAGTTACTTTAAAGAAAAATTACCTTCATCCATGACTTTTTATATATTTTAGAGTGATCTAAATCAATATTATTCAAATACGAGCACACGGAGCTTGGATGGTTAGCAAAATATGCCATATTTCTATAACGTTCATTATATAGAAAACAAACATTTTGTATGAACGTTATACGAATTTAAGAGGAAGGTAATGAGTGGAGTAGTTGGTACTCAATAGATTAAACAGATAATTTCCTTTAAGATTATGTTATCATATTCATACTATACAAAATAATTACGCTGAGAAAAGCTTACGCAATTGATCTCTCTAGAATAAAATACTTACGATAATGCTAATGTTTTCTAACCAACATTTTATGCATGCATGTTTTTTTTTTATCTATTTAAACCATTAACTTGAAATGTTTGCTAAGTAAGATCTCATGAACCACTGGACGGATTCTCATACAGTATATAACTTCAATATACCATAGATTATCACAAAGTCGTAAATAAGAAAACATTACCATATTCTTATTCCATAAATGTAAAATGTATAATTTAAAAACATACATTAATTCAAATTCGAGTCTGTGTTTTTATGATTGCATAGATTGATCATCAAAATACAATATTTCAAAAACCAAATAAGACCAATATTTTAGTAATAAATAAAGATAGATTATAAGAGGGAAAGTATTTAGCCAGTAAATAAAACGAATCGTATAAAAAAAAAATATATAAATATATAAATAAATAAATAAATAAATATATATATATATATATATATATAAAGGAGCAAACCTTTTCTATAAAGGTTAATAACAGTCGTAAGCTTATTTTAATGTTAGTGTATTATAAAATGTTCTGTTAGTTCCATGCTTGTTTTTTGAGAATGGAACATTTTTAACGGACTTTTTAAATTAAGGAATGTTCTCAATTCGACCTCTATTTATCTTTTTTGTTTTAGTTCTGTATCCACATAACTAGAGAACGGTTCACACTATATGGATAGACTTACAAAATTTCTTAAATGGTTGATAATTTTTTAGTCTAAGAATTTGTTTGCCTAAAGATTTAGAATACTTTCCTGATTTTATCTTTTTGTTAGGAACCTATTTGTTTTATATTGACTAACACAATTTTGTTATAAAATTAACAGTCTTGAGTGGAGGTGGGGAGGAAGGAGGAGGTATTATCTCTAATATTTTCATTGATAAATAAAATATAATACTATATTATTTTGTCTAGGATTTAATTATTGAAAGAGTAAATCGTAAATAAAGGTATTAGACAATTCATTTGCAAAGGAAGATCCCAAATTATATTTATTTTTAAAATAAAGTTTGTTGACTGAGAGAGTAAAACTAGATTCCTATAAAATAATAAAAGTTAAAAGCAATTCCAATAATCCCTTGTACACTATCAAGCTAGTTTGTAGCTCATAAAGTTCGTATTTAAAATTTGAATGCCAAGAAATCCAATAAAAGTATAGTTGAGTGAGCTTATTTGTATTTCCACCTTTCTGTTCTTAGTTAAATAGACAATCTGCTTATTTTTTAATACCAAGTATTACTACCTGTTCAGTAGGTATATAACGGGATGTTTAGTTCTAAGAACGGATACTCGCGTGGAGAGAGGTTCGGAGAAACCGGTATTTTAAGAAACACCTCAATATATCCAGCCGGAATTTAAGCCATGACCTTCCAAACTAGACTAGATGAGACTAACGCCATTTCTCGGGTGTTTACTGGACCAGTTAATGAAATAATCTTTTCAAAATAAATGGCTCATAATATTCTCTTCCCAAAATAGGTATAGTTGCGGGGGTATGAGTGAGGGCCAGTTCAATAAATCTCACACTAAACGGCTGTTATTGAGTTTTCTAAATGACGTCATGACGGTGGTACAACTACGTCACAAGTTATCGATCAACAATTAATGGAATCACTCTCGTCAAATGACCTCTTCCTCCCCTCGCCTCGCCTATCTACTTGGCCTGTATAAATGGATTTAAAGTCGACTGAGTGGAATCGAAATTGACTTAAAGCGAGATAGTTTTCTTGAAAAGGTATTGGTTTGGTTTACACTGTCAACATAAAATAGGATGAATAACAAAATTATATTAAATATTATCTTTCTTTGTTCTCTTGCGGCGTCTTAATACCCGTCCGAGCTGTCAGTATTCAACTAAATGATGTCTTAGGGGTGAATTATTTAGAATTTATAGAAAATGTTCCAAAATTTGGGAGGGAAATCTGGAAAAGTTTCAAGCAAAGTCACATTCAGTATATTCAGACTGGGTTTGAACCCTGATCTTTTTATCACAGCCCAACCAGACTAGAGGACTATGAAGTTTAGTTACCGTAACCATGGATGTGGCTTGAATTTAATCAGATTAAGTTTTTATTAAGAATCAAGGAATTTCTTCTATGAGAAAAAATATATATTGTCAATATATTTAAATAACGTTAAGCAATCCAATAAAAGTACAGGGTTATTATAAAAGAAATGGACATATCAGAAATTTTATAAAATTAAAACTGTTTAAGATATCTGGATCCACTTTGCACCATGTTGTTGAGAAACTTTGGAAGTTTAGTGAATAAGTTTGTTGGCTGGCACCACTGCAGTTGATTGATACGTAAGCAACAATTAGCTAGGATAGCCACCAATGCTTTTGAAAAGGCATATCATGTACTTGAATTAACCAAAACTAATTCTGTTACTGTTATGCAACGGCATTTTAGAGCATGTTTTGGAAAACCACCACCAACTAGACAGTCTATTTATGATTGGCCAAATCAATTTAAGACAATAGGATGTTTTTGTAAGGGTAAAAGTCCAAGTAGACCACGCGTGTCAGAAGAACAGATGGACCATGTTCGTTTCTAATGCAGCCCGCACAAATCGACAACATAGAGTTTGGTGATAACTATTCCACTACCAATTGTTTGGAAAATTCTGTGGGAGTGACTGAAAACTACTGCTCTGAAACTGCATCTATTACAATTTTTAAGTGGCCAAGAAAAACTGAATCGTAGTGATTTTTGCATTGAAATTCAGAAGCATTTGAAGAAGGTTTTAATAAGCGGCTAATTTTCAGTGATGAGTCAACATTTCACATCAGTGGAAAAGTAAACAAACAGAATGTTTGAATATGGGCGACTGAACGTCCTAAGGCAACCGTAGAGATTGTGAGGTATTCTCCAAATGTTAACGTGTTTTGTGCTATGTCCCACACCAAGGTGTTCTTCTTTCAAGAAAACACTGTAAAAGGTTCTTCTTATAGACATTCTAATCAATTAGTTGATGCCAAACCACACTAAGACAGTGACAACTCGGTTTATCAACAGGATAGAGGACCTCCTCACTGACATCAAGAGGTTAGAAATTATCGAGATGAAACACTTCCATAGCGCTGGATTGGCAGTGCAACAGACGACCGCATGTCACTCATACGTTGGCCACTAAGAAGTCCTGATCTAACACCCTGTGCCTTTTTCTGGAGATGTGTAAAATAAGGGTTTTCGTCCCTCCACTTCCTGTTGATCTAGAGGAGCTAGCTGTGGCAAGTGTTGATAGCGAAATTTTGCAATGAGTGTGGGAAGAACTTGACTATCGCCTTGATATATGCCGTGTAACAAATGGTGCACATATTGAACATTTGTAAGGTGCTAAAAAAAACTTTAGAATTTCCTTGTTGATAACTTACTTATATTACTGAGAGAGTATATTTTTCTTTGAGTTTGTGTGCCCTTAGTTAGATATAACTTTCTTCAGGAGCCAAATAGTAAGGCGTCCCTCTTGTGATAGACTGGCCCTCTGATGACGGTGGAATCGAGGTTCAAATCTCGATCAGGCTTACAAAGAGAGTTTTATACCAAAATGGTTTCCCACTCTTCTTCCACGTAAATGCGAGTAAATTATCTGTAAAATTCCTTCTTCCTCATCCTTACTCTACTAGAGTAATTACCATATATGTGTATAACCTGAACACGCACAAAAGACCCATACTCCATTAAGACAAATGATAATTCACCGTGCCTCCCCCTCCCCCCATCTTTCCCGACATCTTCATAATCATCATCATCAGCCACTGGCCGGGTCTGTTAGTATATAATAAGGCTATCCATCGTCTACTTTCCTCCCTCCACCTCTCTTCCTCCACCTTGGCCCAGTCTCTCCTCTCTCTTCCACAATCCTCCTTACTCCCTTCAGCAATCTGTCCCTTGGTCTTCCTCCGTACTCCTATCCCCACCTCCATATCCAACATTCTCCTGGCATCCTTTCCCTCTCCGTTCTTCTCACATGACCATACAACCTTAGTCGTGCCTTCTCTTCCTGTCCTGGACTTATTCTCTCATTTCTCATCCTGTATAATCTTCTCACACCGATCCTGCTTCTCAGAAATCTCAATCCACTCACCTCCATCCTGGTTCTATGCTGTTCCTTCATTACCACCCGCCATACGGTGTGTAATTAAAAACCTACGTAACATTTCTAGTACTCTAGTATACCATTTCATATTATTATAAAAACAATTTTTTTTTGTGTAACGGAAAATGATAAAAGACAGCAAATTTGAGTAGTTAATTTTTTCACATGATGTAAAGTAAAAATAAAATTAACTTAAAATGTATATTTGTTTCGTGGACCTGTACCGAACGGTCATTTATATGAATTTAATATAATCTTGTGTAAAGAATGTGATTAATTTAATTTTGAGGATATTCTACGCATAATAAAAGCTTATTACAATTGAATATAAGCTGAAACTCTTTCACCCTCACTGGTGGTCACGCAGACTAAGGCTAGGATTCAATCCATACCTAATATTTTAGATCTACGAAGACTAGAAGGTCGAGGTTCGAATCTAGGTCGCTTGTACTGAGGATTTTTCCCAATATCTATTCACGAAAATGTGGGTTCACTTCCTCTAAATTTAACCTTTCTCATCCCTAACTCATTAGTGTAGTTATCATATATGTGATTATCCTTAATATGTAGTAAGATGCTGTTCTAATAAAAATATACCTGGCTCTTAAAGCGTATTAATAAAAAATAGGGCAAATCTTATAATTGAAATATTTAAAAAAAATGCATTTTAACCTTAGTTCTCTTATGAAAATATACTATTATATTCATAAAATATTTTACAACTCACCTTGAACGCCATTTCAATATTACATTTCTTGAAATTGAGGGCTTAGCCTCTACTGAGGCTTTTTTAACAGGTGTGCCGCAAGAGATTGGGAAGCTAAACAAACATAAGCAAGAAAATTTTTACGAAAAAAATAAACCAGTAAACCCGTGCAAAAGTTTCGCACATTCTACCTTCACCTCTACCCCCCCCCCCCCCCCCAAAAGAGATTTAGTCTTTTGTTGGGTTGTTGAAATTAAATACTCAGTGAAGTGTATACACAAAATAGCAAAGAGAGTTTATTTTCCGTAATTGATGTAAAAAATTTTTAGATTTTTCTTTTAACTTAAATTTTAAACAAACAATGTGTTTTAACGTAAACTGAGTATGCTATGTCAGAGATCGGTAAGAAATCATATTCCACTGATACATTATTCATCGCTGTAGGCTTTGTGTTAGTTGAGAAAAAAGGATGTTGACAACAGAATAATATATAGAATTTAAAATATTATTTATAATCCTCATTATTTTAAAATGTTTTAGATTTTGAACTTTTAAACATAATATTAATAATCTTTATTTTAATGATAAAATCTACCCTTAATAAACCTTTGGAGGGCCTCGACAATTCTAGCGTCTTGTTCAGTATGCACTGAGTTTAAAAAAACCTCGAAAATAGTTGCAACTATCCCTAAGAGACAGGAATCCATTTTCTCTCTCTTATTAATCTTGAGATGAAAGAATAATATATATTTTTTTAGAATAAAATTAATTTAAAACCAGCGCTATATAGCAATAGATCCACCCTTCAGACATTGGGTCAATATTTCAACTTTCAATTCAAACATTTTAGAAAACATTCTAAACAAGTTAAAAGTAAGGAGTGGATATATATTAAACGTTAAAGACTTAGAAATATTGCTCAAAAAATATATAAAGAGAGTTGATTAATAAATTAGTTAAGATAGTTAATTTAATCGAATGAAATTGCAAATAGAAATGTATAATTAGGTTAAATTATGGTACAAACATATTGCCAAATTATGAGCACTAAACATTACTCATTTTATGTTTCATGTTCATAGTTTGACCATATTTTTGTACCATAACTATACCTAATTATACATTTCGATTTACAATTTCAATTGGTTACATCAACCATCTTAACTAATTTACTAATCAACTCTTTTATATATATTTTTGAACCATATTTCTAATTCTTAAGTTTTAATTTGAGTTCAAATCTAAACAACAATTTTAATATAAGTCTACGTTAAAGCTCTCTGGTAGAGAAAAAGTTCTTGAAATATATGGGACCCACACCATTAATTGAGAGAAGGTTAAGTAAAGAGCGTGAATGATATTGACAATTCTATGTTCAAATGCATATTTCGTTAGACTTACGATTAAATAACAATAAAGCTGTGAAATTTTTAAATTTATTTTCCTTCTTTCTTTGAAAGTATTTTCTTATATGAATGAATTTATCATAAAGTTAACAGTAGAATATATTTAATATGTGCTCGTATATGATTGTATTGCTAAACACACTTGTCTCTTACTTCCACGCAAATTCAGATGCATATGTTATAAATTATAACTTCCTAATCCCTATCGTACTAGTGTAAATATGTGGATAGCATAGGTGAATAGTAGGATGATGTGAATATAAAGAATCCACCAAGTATTTTTTATCTGGAGGTATCCACAAATTCAAAATCTGGGGAAGGAATGAATAAAGTATAAATTTAGATTTTGAAGTAAATTTATTTAGTGGAGAAAGTGTGGAAATATATTTAGGAATAAATAACACCAATAAACACGGTTGGTTGGATAAATTATTATTAATGAAATAACTTTTTTTTCTCTTCCATCTCGTCTCACAACCCGCTCAAATTATACTCATAGTATACACTAATAACACTTAGTTTGTAGTGAGTGATACGATATAATTGAGAGACAATTTACCAAGGATTTTCCTGTGAAGAAAGTGGTAAAACATGTATCAAAATAAATGTTATGGAACTACGCACGGACTTTCTCAATCCATTGTTTAAAAATGGAGATGTTTACTCAAAACTCGTAATATATGTGAACCGAAATAATATAAACTAGCGAACCCGAAAAAAAATTGCGTTATACTTATGTTAAACATTTTTTGACTGCTGGATTTAAATTTTTTAAATAATTAAAGTCCTCACTCTTATATTTGGACTAAAAATAGGATCGATATTGGGCCACCAAGGTCAATACTTCGTATTAAAACTTCGAATTCCGTTTAAAAATTTTAACATTTTATTAGGGGTTGCACATCTTATGCTTATCGCATTTTTATTAAAGATTTCATTCATAAATTTTGTCCAATAAAAAAGGTAAATTTTGACTATTTATTCTAGAATGATAGAGATAGATCATTGCTGTACAAACATTTTCTCTAAGAGGTTGAAGGAAAAATAACATCAACTTTTTGAGAGACTTACTTATCTACTTACTCTATGGCATTAGAGGATTATTGAGTTTAAACCTAAGTTATAAATCCGTACAACTAAAGCTCACAAAATTGTATTAATATATTTGCCAATATATCATAAAATATTGGTTTTAATAGTTTTTATTTTAATAGTACTACAATTTTACAACTACAAACTATTTAGTATCATAAATAGTTGCGAAGATAAGGAAATGTCAATTTCTGTAAATTAACCTAAAAGTCATTTTCATAGGAAAATTAAAATAGCAATTTTGTTTATAATCTTATTCAACGTATGGATACGAATTTTAAACAAAATATTTAGAGCCGACTTTGAAAAATGGATTTATTCTATTTTCGCCCTTTATTAAACTACGCTTAATTTTAAGTTTAAACAGATATAAGACAACAGCTCTGCAAAATACACTTTTAGGTTTCGTGGTTCATGAAACTTAGAATTATTATTATTATTTTTAGCACCACGTCCATCCCGTTCGAGTGTATGAAACATCGACATCAATCTACATTTCAGGTTATTTTATTCTTAAGGTCGCAATACTTGCCCTTTACGTTCTAAATTAAAAATATATATTATATTGCATTTATTGAAAGTTATTGGTTTTATAAATATTATTATTATTATTAGCACCACGTCTTACTACCCGTTCGGGTTATACGCACTTACGCTAATGTGTAATGGTAGGGTGATTGTGAGATGAAATAGAGGACCTACAGTTTAACGTGGAATCCGAACCACGGTGGAGGCCTGGCATTCCCCACATTCACAAGTTGTGATTAATACACGTCTTGTCAGAGGTGAAGGAAGGGTTTGGTAATCAGATAAATCTGTGCCGGGACCGAGGATTGAACCCCGGCCCCAGCACAGAAGTCTGACACCTTACCCCTAGACCACCAGGTCACCTGGTTTTATAAAAATATGTTTCAAATAAAATATTTGAATTATAAATAGACCTACATATTTTCAAGGATAAGTAATTTCATATCTATAATATTTTCGGAGATGTGATAGAAAATGAGAATTTACGCATCATACCATAACCCTTAAAGTTATTTTGCCGAAAAAATAATAGTGGCTAATTTGTTTATATTAACGTTCAATGTTTAGAAATTAAATTTAATCATAATCGTTTGATACAACTTTGATAAAATCGATTTTTCTCTTTTTACCCTTCAGTAAGCTACCCTTAATTGTAGGGTTGGATAACCAATTCCAAAAACCCTTCGAGAAAACCCTATAAAAACCCTAGATACCAAGTTTTAGCCCGATCAGCAAACAGTTTAGGTTCTACTCCGAGGTACAGACAGACGGACGGACAGACAGAGAAACAGACAGACATGCAGAAATTTTAAAAACACTTTTTTGGATTCGGTGGGTCATGAAATGTCGAAATTCATCAAAACCTTGAGTTAGATTTTCTTTGACAATCACAATAATTTCTCTACCTGTAAGATAGAGAGAAAGTAAAACATCCTCAGTACAACCCGCCGGAATCTACACTCCTAACTTTATGTTACTGACAAACCAGACTAAATGAGCTTGGCATTTAGACCACGTGCGCAACGGCGGGAGTCCCTCAACACTTAACTCTCAAAACGCAAAGTTAATTATACTGTTTCCAGAAATGCTCACAACTTTCTACAGATACTTAATATGTATTAAGTACTTAGCAGTGTATGTAACTTTAAATACCAGGAGATATGAATCCAAAGTTTGTAGTCTCTCACTACACGGGGACTACAACAATCAGTTGCCCGTCAGTAGTTGATTTACAGGAATTTTCAATACGGCTCACCTAAGGTCCAACTATTTTAGTGGGCTTCATAAAAATTGTTAATCCAACCCTTTTATTTACAATATTACAGCAATAGAAATTAAATAATTTGTTATTTTTAAAATTCAGAATGTTAGGAGAGGGTCTGATTTTAGCTAACTTCATGAATATCTGCACGTTGAAATGACATTTTAAACAAAGGACGTAGGTACCTGGAATTTCCTTCAAGAGAAGGAAAAAGGAGATTGGAGGTGGTTTCTATATTTACAAGTAAATGCAATACTGTAAATATTTACATAAATAAAATCTATGTGGTGTTTCTATGTCCTTTCAAGGATTTTTCTCACAATTTACAATATTCAATAGAGTTTAAAGTTGGTATGTTATAGCTCTGGTTCCATCTTTATGAAAAATATCAAATATTTAAAATTATAAGATGGCGGATACAGAGAGCAAATTGAGTATTGGAAAGATTAAATTAGGTATGGATGCTAATGAGCATACAATATTTATGAAAATATATCTCAAACATGAATATTACAAATTTATAAATCCAAAATTATGGATGAGACCTACAAATTGAGCCTTAAAGAGTTTATTTTTTTATGAACGCTCAGGAACATTCTATTTATTATAAAGGTAAAATAATAATATAGACACTATAATAATCTATAAATAATATTATGCCGTTATTTTTTATATAATCTAATAGCAATAAATTTTTAGTATCAGGCCCTCTTAATTTACCATCTTATATATATAAAACTCCAATTCTATCTCTAGTATCTATCTATCTGCTGTCTGTCTGTTTGTTTGGTGCCATTATACTTAAAAATTACTAATCAAATACAGATCGAAATTCCTCTGCTGTACTCCTCATTATTCAAGGGACAGGATAAACTACATACTATCACGCTATATCAACAGAGAGCCAAGCAATATCTAAAAACCCGACTGTCATATGTGTTTGTTCATTATTAATATGAGTAAATAAAAAGTGTTTCTGTGACAAAAAAAAATGATATTGTTAAACTTTAACGTGCGTTTTTAGTTTAGGATTGCACTTACATACCTAAACATGTACTCAGACAAATCAATGACTACACTAATTAAATGGCAGCTTGAAAATTAAAGAGTGTGAGAGGATACATTGACAAAGAGAAGCTCTTTTAGTGAAAATACCGTATCATCACAGGCAGATATTTGGCATCATTCGGTTTATCGGCTGAGTCTAAGAATCATCGAGAAACTTTATTTGAAATCTTCACAAAGGAATTTTCCAAGAAACAAGAAAATCATCCTCCCTGATATTTTGATAGCTAAAATTAGTTTCTCCGAGATTTACAAATTAAACTGATCCTAAAAGGTAGAAATTGGGGAAAACTTTTACTAAAGTAAGCCTTTAGATGACCTTCTGGAAATCATCAAAGATTGCCTGAAATAATTAGGGAGAAAATTTTACAGCAGAATGTATTTGACGTTGAACGCAGAAATAAACTTGCTTTAGAATGGCATTGAATGATGCAACTTCATCAGAAGACAAGCTGCCAATATGGGATGAGTCAACACAGACCCTGAGCTATACAATAGATACAGTCAATCATTTGTTTCAGGATAGGCTAAAATGTATAATAACTTCTCATTTGGGAGAAAAGCCTTACTATTGGGGAATGACTCCAGTTATGTACCAACTCTTCCATGTTTCCATATGATAGTAAACGTTCGCCAAGTGTTAAATACTCTCAGCTGTAGAAGGAGTTTACAGTCATCATCTTAAATAGTAATTTTCGGGAAATTGACAGTAACTTCTATTATTGAATAATTAAATTGCGTTATTGAAAACTAAAAAATACAACTCGAAAGAAAATATCATAGAACTGCAGAAAAATACACACAGGTTCAGTAGTTCACAACACATTTGAAAATAGACTGAGCCCAAATGGTATTGCGAATGGTCATTATGTATTGGCGAAATAACAAATCGCATAAATAAATAAGGAGGTATTTAGTATTTTTGAAGGAAAAGTACATTGTTAAATCAGTTTGAATTCAGTCCATGGTACGGATGAGCAAGACAGCATTTATCCAGTTAAGTTTTTAAAGAGTTTCATGCCTTACGAATACCACCACGCAAGTTAAACTTAAAAACATGCGGTATAATAATGTTCTTTGAGTAGGTCTACTTACATAATAAACAAGGTATACCTAATGGAACGGCATAGCAGTGAACAAATTGGATAAAAATCTATAATCCATGCTACAATTTTAACAGGTTTCTCGCAAGAAAATGTATGTTTCCTACCAAGAATAGATTTGACACGTGTCAACTATTGAATCCCCTTTATTTTGAAATGAAAGCATTTACATGAAGCTAGTTTTATCAATTACCTTTAATTAGTCACAAAGTCATACCATGGACATGGTATTTAATATATAATATATTATATATATATTATATATATATATATGATATGTGTGTGTGTATTTACATACTTATATATATCTCTACCCAAGTCCATATTCAAACATAACCAAATGTACTTGGCTCTTTCATATAATGTTTTATAATTGAGTTAATAAAAAATATGATTTATTTTATTTCACTTTATCCACTCTTACGAAAGAAATTTACTTTTTTACAAACAAATCCCTCTTGAGTAAATCATTGTGCTCATTGCTGCATTAATATATAATACACCAAGATTGGAGGATAATGCACTGACCCAAGGGTAAATACATTGACTTAGAGGATAGTACATTAATGGAGGGGCTAATACTCCAATGAAGAGATAATATTCTTACGTAGGGTATTGATAAGCTGCCATAGGGAATAATATATATATAATAATAATAATAATAATAATAAAATAATAATTAGCACCGCGTCTTACTACCCATTCGGGTTATACGCTTTAAGTACTAATTACGCTAATGGATTAGGAATTGGGAAGGTTGAATAAGAGGAAGTGAACCCACATTTGCGTGGAGGGAGAGTGGAAAACCATTTAGGAAACCCCCCCCCCCTAGTTCACCCGACCGAGATTTGAACCTCGATCATCCCCATCCTTACTGAATAATAAAGATAATATAATTACGTGGGGGATTAATACACTGGCGTATTTAATAATACACCAACAAATGTGGAAAATATGTCATAAAGAGATAATACACTGATAAAGGTGGATAATACATAGACGTAGGAGGATAATATACCAATAAAGGTGGATAATATAATGACGCAAAGAGATAATACGCAGACATAGGTGGACAATACATATAGTAGGAGGATAATATACTGGCTTAGGGGAATTAGGCAAATGTTCCCTCCTTTTCATTGAAATTTATCTCAAATATACAGCTCCTATAAAATTGAGCCCTCCGGTCTCCTTTCAAACGTTTTAACTTTTTTAGTTAAGCCCGAATTGGAACATGGCAAAAGGTACCCACAGCTGTAATATTTATAAAAAAGAACTACGTTAAATTTAAACCAAAACATAACCAAAGTACCTCTATTTAATTTTCATGGAGCTACACTGTAGATATTTTGCCTTAAGGAAAATCCTCCTCTCTATATTTCATTTTTCTTCGACAAACACATCCACCACCAGCTTTCGTTTGAATGAAATTTCGTTACGTTATATTAATTGGTTTTGGTAAATATTTTGCGAATATTACCTCACCAGTTTTAACTTTATTCAAAGTCTATTATTTGTTTATGTTTAGTAAACTAAAAGGATAATATTAAAATGACATAAGATATTTAAAGTTCATCAGCGTCAACCAAATATATAATATACAGTTATCCACATAAAACATTACACAGGCTGATGAAACAATTGTATCCACGTAATGAATTAACTATTTAAAGAGAAAGCCTAGCTTTTATAAAATGAAAATTTCTTTCAACGGCCATTTCATGAGTTTTACAAAGCCGATTATAATTTTGTTTTCTAAAAAAAAAAAAATCACTCGAAGACAATCTTTTCAAATTTTACAAATTTTTAATAGCTGCAATGTTTCTAAATAAAGTTCTAACAAAGGCCACACAATGTTTGAGCTTCCACTTCGGTGGCCACATGTTATCAGGTGTCACTCTCACAATAGAATATACTTCCGATGTTTTCCACTATCCGTCCACGTAAAAGAGAGTAGATTTCCTTTTAATTTAATCTTTCTCATCCCTAACTGATTATCATAATTATTACATATGAATGCATACAACCAGAAAATGAAGTAAGACATGATGCTTCGAAAAATCAAAAACCCTTTAATTTGGACAAACAAGAAGTTTACTTTGTCTTATTTTCACTTGAGTACGACTAATTATTATTTAAGTAACTAATTAGCCACCTAACTACAAGTTTTCCTAGATATCATATTCTGAAAATTGAAAAATGACACCTGGACACGGGAATCGATCCCGAACCTTTGGCTTAGTACGCCAATGCTCTCATCACTGAGCTATCCAGGATTCATCTCGTTACCAGGGTCATTCTTCAGTCATATTTTAAGGCAGAGTCTATAATGGACGTGCGGAAATCGTCGACTATAAATGTGTGATTTATTAATATCACGAGCTATCAGATAACTCAGCCACCTTCGACTTGGTGGTTGGCTTATTGCAGCCATTTGTACATTTGTCCAGGTGTCATTTTTCAGTTTCCAAAATATGATATATATAGATGGAGTAATTCTCACTAAAATGCATAGATAATAGCTTTGGCTATTTATTATTATTATTATTATTATTATTATTATTATTATTATTATTATTATTATTATTATTATTATTATTAGCACCGCGTCTTACTACCCGTTCGGGTTATACGCACTTACGCTAATGTGTAATGGTAGGGTGATTGTGAGATGAAATGAAGGACCTACAGTTTAACGTGGAATCCGAACCACGGTGGTGACCTGGCATTCCCCACATTCACAAGATGTCTTGTCAGAGGTGAAGGAAGGGTTTGGTAATCAGATAAATCTTTGCCGGGACCGCTTTGGCTATTTAATTCACTTACAAGTTTTCCGTTCTCACGGAGGAAAAAATATGTGAAAATATGTTAAAACATCATTAAAATTATTACCAACGGCAACC